>OZ012663.1:88734327-88819366 GCA_963942545.1 Oxycera nigricornis | reverse complement strand
ACGTAACATTATCAATTTTCAACAGACAGCGTTTACCCGCACATGGTTTGGGGTCTTCAAGAACAGGGCAGTCCCATATTTTGCCCGTATGGGTTTGTGGGTCGACCACGTTGCGTGACGAACTAACAAATCTATGATTTAATCGAGAAACTACTTTTTCGCAAGACCGAAATGTTCTCATCTTTAAGAGGGCAGCATATACACTCGAGAGACACGTAAAAGGCATATCCTTCCTCGTATACATAACAACTGACGCTTCTCACACAAATATTAAAGTCATAGATTTCCGTAATTCCTATTTGGAAAAACTTGCATTTGTCGGTGACGACTAGGCACACTGCTCTTAAAGCATCGATAGGTTGCATGAAAATGGCACCAAAAACTAAAAGTGTCTTATTGTTTGTACTTTTATTCTGAAGAAAAACCAGCCTGAATTGAAATCCTAGCTGCTTCTGTTTACAAAATATGCAGATTTTTGTATTTTCACGCGTTTAAAACTGAAGTTTGTATTTGATAAGCCTTTTGAAAGGTATTATACACATGATTTCACACACACGAATATCAAGATATTATTTCGACACCATCTAATTAGATAAATAAGCGCGCCGTGTTTTTTTTAAAGTGGTATCCCCTGCCTGTAGGCCTATTTCACGTAATACAATGGATTACCATTGTATATCAATACAAATACCACACATAAATTCTAATTACTAATACAAAACTATAGATGTTCAGACGAAAAAGTAACTACCGCATTTTTTAAGCGCCTTGAATACGTTGGATCTGTTATTACACTCCGCATCAAAATGATAGGACACGCTTGAAATTTTCCCATTTCTCAAAACCGATAAGAGGTAGAAATTTTCTTTATTGTGGGTCATAAAGTAAATGCAAGGAATATTCAGAATGTTGAACGTAATTCCCCTTCAACTAATATTCTAGGATTTTTTCGTATTTACCTGAAAAAAGGATGCATCAAAAAGATAGGACAGCTGAAGGTACAGTAAAACCTGTCAATAACGGAACCTGTTAATAGTGGAATTCGTGTCAATATTGGAAAAAAGTAATTCCCCACGGGATTCCGTTATTGACAGGTTTTACTGTATTTAAAAAAATCTGTATACAAAGATAAATTTAAGTATCTTATTTTATGCTTTAATAATGTGTTGCCTTTCTTTGTTTTGCTAAAACAGTTTCATTCGATTTGGTAGAGATTTATATAAATTTTTCGGATATTTCTACGAAATTAGCCTCCAAGCTTCTTGTATGGCATCTTGAACCGTTTATTGCCCCGATATACAGCACGGGATAGTTGACCCCAAGCATTCTCTATACCATTTAAATCTGGAGATCTAGCTGGCCTTGGTAAAATCCTAATATTTTTGGAGGAAAAATGAGGAGTGATTTTTCAAAAGGGCTTATTTCCACTTACGACTTTGAACGAACCCAAGAATGCCATCGCGATTATCATGCTTAAATGTATCGTCTATTCCCAAATCCATTACAAAGAAGCCTTTTTAACAGGAGAAACTCGTGATTAAAAATCGCAGTTTCAAAGAAAACGGCACATTTCCACCTAAACCTAAAGGTTTTTTCTCATTACTGAAATTTTGTTAATCACTCATCAAATATTCCTTTACATAGGCGCTGTATGCACTGCTGCGTTATCCTGTTGGAAGATGAAGTCGTCTTTAAAAATCCACGGGTGAGTGTGTGGGTGCGTGTGCGTGTGTGAAATCATGTGTATAATACCTTTCAACAGGCTTACCAAATACAAACTTCAGTTTGAAACGTGTGGAAAAACAAAAATATGCATATTTTGAAAACAGGAGCAGCCTGGAGCAGACCGTTGTCGTTCAGTGTTTGTATGTCAAAAAATTCAAACCTAGCAATCAAGATGAAGTTTCACGCTAACCATCAGTATAGAGAAAATTTGAGAGTGTAGCAAAGCATAACATTAAGGAAAAACAAAAAAAAGTTTGCAGATCCAGTAAAAATTATAAACGAGGAAACTGTCATCCGAGCACGCCACAAAATATGAAATTAGTTTAAGGGGGGAAACCAGTTTAGATGGGTCAAAAAATCGACTTTTTTATGTCATAAATTGTCAGTAAAACTATTCAAAAGCATGTAGCTAAAATTTCAAAGCAAATTTCCGATTAGTCCCGATGCCATGAGCACTTAAGTGACCGCCCGTCGGTTCGGCGCCGAAGCGCTCGGTAGTGTCAATGGATCGGTCGATCAGCTAGTCCCTTATTCAGCTGCCTGAATTTTTTTTTATTCGTAATCAGCCGCAATCAGGGAAAAACATGGTATAAAAACATGACATTGTGTTCAAACACCTAAAGAACATGCAATTTTCAACTTTTTTCATCACAATTAGGTTCATATTCTTAGGAAATATGTTAACGAATGAAAGAGTTTGTAATGATTACAGATAAAAATGGTGATTTCAGGATTGTCCACCAGCAAAAAATTCAGATGGCGATCGTCCATGGACACCAGCTTCTAACTCCACTATTTCCTTCGGAAATGACTTGAAAAAATTACAAAGTGTACTACAAAACATAAATAAAATATCCTCCAAGTTTAAACAAATTTCGATTATTCCTCCCTTGTTAAAAAGATTCACGAAAAGCACCAAAATATCGGCCTCCAAAACTGGATTCGCCCTTAAGAGCATTCATGCAGGAATATGATTTATGCTATTGTTTTAGTTGAAATAAAGATTATCATTCAAATAAGAGTCCGAAACTCGAGAAATGTGTGTCCCTGACTTATGAGCTAAGCAGTATTACGCGATTGAACTTGAAAGTAATCAATCAAAAAGAAGCACAACAATTAATAAATATAAAAGCAATTGATGTAATAAAAATAAATTCTTATTGGAATACTTTTCTACGAAAGATGTTTGTCACACAATGACGAGAAAATGCGAATTTAAATCAATTGTTTGGAATGAGATAATTTTTCAAAATTCAAAATATTCCGTCAATATTGACATGCAGCTCTAAACAACTGTTTCAGACAATAAGCGACGACAGAGTGTTTCTCGTGCATACGCATTCTTGAATGAATATATTGTAAGATAATTTTTTTTGACGACAAACACGCATGGTATTGATAGTCGCTGAGTAAGCAAACTGAAAAGCAAAGGATTATTAAATAAAATAAAGTAAAATAGCTTAGATTGCTAGCGAATGTTGCAAACAATAATAAAATACAAAGTTTCATGTGAAAATAAGTAAAACTAAATTTTGTGTAGGTGTACTGCAGATATGAGGGAAAAATTGACCCAGAAGAGAATGATAGCTTACAAGATTACGGTTGGCTTTTAGATTTTCCACCAAAATATGATGCAGTCAGTCATGATTGTATCTTTTCCAAAAATGCTCTTGGAATAGCGAAAAATTGCTATCGAACAATCAAGTTATTGTGTCGTTGATTACTATCATTGTATCCAAGATGATTTATATTGCATTTTTTAAATAACTCATCAGCATCAAAATCTTTAAGAGATAATCATTAAAAATACAACAAAATTCTAATCATTTTTCAGGCGTTCTTTGGCTGTATAACAATCCAATGGAGGGAAGCATCGAGGTCATCAATAAATTCATCGAAACTGGCAAAAAAGTCTATTTCGTGACAAATAACTCGACAAAAACGCGCGAAGAATTCCTCGACAAAGCGTTACGTATGGGCTTCAACATGTCATTGGATGGAATCATATCTACCTCGCATTTAGCCGCCAACTACTTGAAACGTATGAATTTCAATAAAACTGTTTATGTGATAGGTTCCACGGGCATATCGAAAGAATTGGACGCGGTCGGTATTGAGAACTACGGCGTTGGTCCTGATACAATACCGGGCAACCTACAAAACCTTGTTGAAAACGTTTTGAAGACAAATATGCGAGAAGATGTGGGTGCTGTGGTGGTGGGATTCGACGAACATATTAGTTTTCCGAAAATGGCCAAGGCCACGTCGTATTTGAATAATCCGGATTGTGTATTTTTGGCGACAAATACTGACGAACGATTCCCGATGACAAATTGTGTGATACCTGGTACGGGGGCGATAGTGAAAGCTGTAGAAACGGGAGCTGAACGACCCGCAATAGTGATGGGCAAACCGAACAAATTGGTGTGTCAGCATTTGGTAGATGATAAGATTATAGTGCCTGAACGGACGTTAATGATCGGCGATAGGTGAGGCTATTTAATATTAAAAATTCTCGTCTCCTTAAAATAAAATCAATTCCTCTCTAAACCAAAACAATTTTTTTTCTAGATGCAACACCGACATTCTGCTAGGTAAAAATTGGGGATTCAAAACGTTACTTGTCGGTACTGGTGTACATTCGCTGGAGGATGTTGAAAAATGGATGCAATCTGAATCGGCAGAAGAGAAGAACTTGGTTCCCGATGTCTATTTGCCCAAACTTGGCGATCTTCTGCCATTCATTGGCAACTAATGTGTAAATGTGTGTACATGAAATCGGCAACAAATCGTCAATTAAATTAAGTATGCGTTTTTTTTGCGAATCCAGCACAACGCCATGAACAGCACAATTGTACAGTTTGAATTGTATGGTATGGATAAATAGCTTTCCATTCTTTTTTTATATAAGTATGTATTGTATTTTCTAAAATAACTATGCTTGTTATTATTGGTTATTGTTGATATCCTAATTTATTGGTTGTGTAGGATAATATTGTGAGAATGATATGAATATGATTGAAGTTTCTAGCCAGGAAAATATGTGGTAATGAAAAACACTCACTTAGCACGTAGCCTATAATATGGAAAGGTGACGGGGTTATCTCTCTATACATGATTCAGACATTAGTTAGCATTTACTCAACACCATACATCATCAGCTTACAGTGCAATATTATGTCGTGGTCAGGTCAATCATATCACAAGCATGTGAGAATCGTAATTATTATTAATAACAGTGGAGAAAAAAAGCAACACACTTGCTACAGGACGAATTAGCTACAAGTTATAATAAGATTAAACTTATGTACAATAAAAATATTTTCTACTATTGATTTTTAGTTTCCTGTGCGTACTTGCGAGAGACTTTCAGCAGACCATATACATACATGACATGTATCCTTCTTTGTCCCTCCATTCCACCGTCATTCTCTCTGTCTGTCACTTCTATTTCCTGTGTCTGCTAGGCTGTTGTATTTGTTGTGTGTTCTACATCTTCTTGTTGTTTTTGCTTTGCCTCCGCGTCTTTCTCATCATCATCTTCACCTTCTGTATTCTCTCTTAGTCGCTTTCCTGGCTGTATCCTGTCAAACAAACCCACCCACACTTCGTATATTTCCTGAAAATTGAAATGTTTTTTTAAAGAATAATCTTAAGTTTAAACACATGCTTTGGTGCTTATGCATACTTGTGAGAGGCCTTCATTAGACCCTGTATATGTTGTATATCCTTTGTCCATCCACTCCATTTCTCCTTTGCTTTCTTTAGATGTCTTTCGCTTCTTCCTTCTTTGTTTTCCGTCCATTTTCCCTTTGTCATTCGCTTCGCTTCTTACTGCATTCCCTTTGGTTGAATGTTTGTATCGTATATTGTCCTTTTGATTCTATTTTCACTTACTAAGACTCCGCTTTTCTGCCATCTTGGTGCTCTTTCCTTGCTCCATTCGATTTCTCGCCGTTTGGCAACTGCCACCTGCCACATTGTTTTGATTTTGTAGGTTTGTTCTTTTCTGTTCGACAATAGTCCTACCGTCTCCCTCCTAATTGATTTCGAAAGCTTTAGGTTGTGAGGGTTGTCTACTATTTCTCTCTCACTATTTTCATAGCTGCCACGTTCAAACGAGCTTTAAACTGAGAAGTTTGTCTGCCGTTTGCCTCTCACTATTTTTAACTTTGCAGTATATGGGAAGTTCTTGTAATCGCCTCGAAAATCGAAATTGAAATTTTCAACATTTCTTTACGTTTTGAGGTCTATAGAGTATATATAAAGTGTTTTTAGAAAGGGAGATGTATGTGTGTGTGTACGTACGTACGTACGTATGTGCGTTCGTGGACACTTTTTTCTACGAGCATAACTCACGTAAACAAAGTCATATCGACTTCGTTGAGGTGCCAATCGAAGCGTCTTTGCAATTTTAAGAGCTGATTAGTTTTTGGGACACTTCGGTCGGGGGGTTTGCTGTTTTGCCCCTTTGAAGGTCATTTCTGTCATGCGGTTTATCTCGCGAACCAAACATACGATTTCCTTGTTCAAGGTGTCAATCGACGCGTATTAACATTTATGTGATTTTATTAAGTTTTTGAAAAATTTCTTCGAGGCGTTTTTTGAATTAAGAGAAAAAATATATAAGTATATAAAAATTGTTTCAGCCGCTTTTTAATTTAATAAAAGAAAATGCAAAAAGATTAGTCTTTTAGGGTTTTAGGGTTTTTTCATAAAAAATAATTTTTTAACCTGATTTGCACAGCACAGTAATAAATGGTTATGAAATTTATACATTTTTATCAGTTTTTGAAGAGAAACCAGCAAAACCATATTCCATGATTATAAAAAAACTAAATTAAAAATATAAAATCATTCAAAGTTATCATGTATAGAGGGTTCATACGAATGATATTACTTTATATCTTTTATTCTAAGGAAATTGTTGTAAATTCAGTCCAAGTTTTATAATATTTGCATGATTTGAGCTGATTTTTAATATTTTCTACAGTGTTTAAGTGTTAATGTTTTTTATGCTTAAATGTTGGAAACCCAAAAAACCCTTCCGCAGATGATATGATTAATATTTACTCATTCCTGGCACTGCTCTCATTATTATTATTTAAAGCAGTATTATTTTCAAAATTATTATTGTTCTTAATGTTTTTGATGTTTATGTAGATATTACTGGGAAGTTAACCGTGTGAACCTCAAGGGTCGCACCTCGCGGCTTGTTATTTTCTTAGTTTCAGTGGTTCTAGACCTTTTGTGGGATTTTACTGACTTTGATTTTGTATAAATTGTGTGAATTGTATAATTGTTGTTTCTGTTTTGGCTTGCTTAGCTTGGTTTTGAGGCATACCTTTCTTAATTTTGATTTTAAGGACTTTATTATTCGCTTTATTAAGTGAATTCTTCAAATTTTTAAACCCTTAACCGTAATGAAGTCTCAAAATATTCTTTCACACATCTTTATATCCACATTATAAGAGTAAACCCTTATGTTACCAATTACTTTAGAAGGAAGCTTATCTAAGGTTGTTTACTATGAGCACCAAAAGTGAGTGCACACCTTTGAAATTTGTTTTTGGGCTTCAATTTAAAAAAATGAGGATATTGAGAAATATTTTCGATGAAATATTTTTAAACCTTAATTTGCCAAGAACATTATACAAAAAAATCAGTTCCCAATTTCCCAATTAACTCGCAAAAAATTTACAGAGCAGTAAAAACAATAACTCAAGAAATATGAATCAAAAGTAAGTGCACAGGTGTTCAAACATTTAGGAATTATAGCCGTAAACAAAATAACGGAACAGTTGAATGCAACTTCAATGTTATTCTCAGGAAATAGCGATCACAAAAATTCTTAGTAAAGTAATTTGTCTGGAAATAAGTTTGGTTTAAAACGTGCTAGAAACATTTGGCCCAAAATGAGAAAAGAAACTGAGCCAGAAACAAAAAAAAATATAATGAATTTGCTTTGTGAAGGAAAAAGCTTACGGGAAATTGGAAAAATTGTTAAAAGACCACACAGCACAGTGAAAAAATGATTGACAAATATCAAAAATGCAAAACATTAGAAAATTTAAAAAGATCCGGCCGACCAAGAAAATTAAATAAACATGATATAAGAAATATAGCGAAAGAAGTTAGGTGTAATCCACGCTCAAGTGCAGTTAAAATAGCAGAAAATTACTCCGCGACAAATGAACACGGGTTGCATGGCAAAGCGCAACGAAAGAAGCCGTTCATTTCTAAGGTGAACAAAAGAAAACGCTCAACATGTGCAAAAAAACGTACGTATGATTTCAACTTTTGGAAAAACGTTTAATTCTCCGATGAGAGCAAGTTCGTAATATTTGGTGGCCATAAAAATAAAAAAAAAATGGAGAACCAAAATACAGAGTTCCACGAAAATAATGTTTCCGGCACAGTCAAGCATGGAGGAGGATCTGTTATGGTTTGGAGGTGTATGGCAGCAACGGGAGTTGGAAATTTTGCATTTATTGATGGGACAATGGATAAACAAGGTTACCTCAAAATTTTACAAGAAAATATGGAGGAAAGTGTTTCAAAATTGGAACTGCCTAGGACGTGGATCTTCCAGCAAGATAACGATCCTAAGCACACATCCTATTTAGTCAAGGAGTGGTTGCTTTATAGAACTCCTAAAGTATTAAATCATCCTCCCCAATCTCCAGACCTCAAACCCATTGAACATTTATGGGATTATTTAGACAGGAAAATTCGGGAACGTCTGATTCCAAGCAAGGAAAGCTTGAAAACTGCGCTTAAGGAAGAATGGGAAAATATACAGGCAAACATTACCAAAAAAAGTAGTCGAATCCATGCCTAGGAGATTGGAAGCTGTTTTGAAGGCAAAAGGGGGTCAAACCAAATACTAATTTTCCTTAAATTTATTAGTAGAATTGTTATTATATTGACTATATACTTACTTTTGGTTCATATTTTATTGAATTTTGTGTTTTGATGTTTTGTAAGATTTTTGTTAGTGAATATGTGGAACTAGTTTTTTTGTACATTGTTCTTTACAAATAAAGGAGTAATAATATTTAATTAAAAATATTTTTGAATCGGTGTTTTTTCAAAATTGAAGCCTGAAATCAAATTTGATAGGTGTGCACTCACTTTTGACGCTCATAGTATATGTGCAAAAAAATCGCCTCTTTGATGATTTGTTTTCCTTCAAAAATTGATTACGCACCGAATTTTCTTTAATTCTCCAATGCAAAATGTCTTATACTCGAATTTATGTCGAGAGGGCCTCTGAGAACGATGAGTCTAACATCTCCTATTTTGTTTTCTTATTATTTTTGTCATCCATCCTTCGGACAATTATGATTTTTTGAATTATTGATTTTTTACGATTGAATTTTCACTAGTATTATTCATCCTTTTAGTTGTAAGAATGTTGCTTATGAATTTTTGATTCTTGTTTCAAAGGGAAATAGAGAGAGAACATAAACTATCTTCTTGTTTATTGAAATAAGAAAGCTTAGGTGATAACCGAAATTGCTCTATACTTCTACACCAAATATCATTCGCCTAAACTCTATTTATTCTTATAGTATTTTGCTCCACAAATCAAGGCCAATCAGTTACCTACTTTATTTCCTTGCATTAAATTCTTGTTTTCTTCGTCGATTCTGTACGCTCCAATTCTACGATCGGCATCAAACATTCGCTGGTTGTCCTTGCAACCATCTTGAACTTCTTGCCAAATACGAATACCAATAGAATATATTTATAATCAAGAATAGCAAAGGGAAAAATATACGCGAAGCACGATCAATTTTCGAGACCGAATTGAAACGTGGTTCATGTCTTCGTCGTTTTCGATAGGCTTCGGGTTGCGGTTGATGAAGCGACAACCTTTTACGGGCTGAAATTCAACAAGGAAATATGATTAATGCGTTCTTATTGAATAAGGACTCGTACTCACTTCTTTCAATAGTATCAGAATGTATGCTTTGGCATGTGGTTTTCTTTCGTTTGAAACATTTCCACGGCAACCAGCTAAATCTGGATGATTCCTTGACGGGATTGATTGGCACCGAGCATGCCGATAGTGGTATCACTTCGAAAAAACTCGTCTCGGTACTATCATTTAGCTCGGACGGTAGCTGTCCCAGGAGTGTTGTATCATCTTCGTCACTTTCTGACCCCGATCCAAAATCATCAACTATAAAGTAACATTCGCCTGATCCGTATTTCGTGAAGTAGTGAACGACAGCAAATTGTATGATTGTAGCGAAAATAAATGCAAACGATAGAAATACGAAAAAATCGAGTGCTGTTGGATATGGAACTTTGGGCAAATCGGTGCGTGCCTCAAGTCCCAGAAAAGTCATCGTGAGAACGGTGGTGATTCCCAAGGATACACGATCAGCCGTTGCTTCTCGATTAAGCCAGAATGATACCCATGACAGGACGACTAGGAGACAACACGGACCATAGACTTGGATCAGGAAGTTGCCCATGTGACGTTGAAGATGAAAGTCCACCATCAGCATTGAATATTGGGCTGTAAATGAAAACAGGGAAGCTGTTATTGATAATAGTGTTTAAGTTCTTATATCAATCAAAAATCAAGATACAATTAAAAAGAAATTTGGAGATATTAGAAGAATCATTTATGCATATCGAAAAGATAGATTGCTTCGTTTGAAAAGAGTCAATCGTTGTAGTTTATCAGTCGCAATGAATAAGATTCTAGTTCAGTAATATATGATAGATTTTCATCATCAACAATTGCACATCGGCGCCTCCCATCAGCATTTGTTGTAGCCTTAATAAAAATTGGACCAAATAATCTATCTCATCAATTCAATACCTGTAACTTCTTCTATCCTTACAACGACACTTGACTAATTAAAAACTCCACGCCCAGCCACCATTGCAACATTAATCTTGCACTTGTACCTTACTTACATGGCATGTTAACAGGTGTAGTATTCCCCACTTGAATTGATGGTGTTTTTAGTACAGTATCCGTTGAATTACCAGCGGGACAATCAACTAAATCGAACTGTGATAATTTCATATCATCGGCAATCGCCACTGCTTGTCGATCCTTATTCCAACGATAAATTACATCGTGTGTAGTATAGCCAACTGGAATGAGAAGGACGAGAAAAAATAAGAAATGTGAATGAACGGACGATTATAGGTAAGTGGCGATAGAACGAGATAGTGTTGAAGGATAATAACTAGTTGCAATGATTCTCGCTGAAGAATTGTGGCTGCGATAGTGTTATCATCTTATCGTTTCGTAGTGAAGTATATTAGAAGGACACACATATAGGTATATATTAGCAGCAGAATACACCCTATTGAATGGAAGACAGGCGAAAGTGGTAGTTTTCTAACTCGGAAAGGAATTGAAGAACGCTGTGTGACTCCTGTTAGATGATAAAGTAATATATCTGCTGTGTTAGTTTCTTTGCTTGCAGGAATTTAAATGTAAGCAGTTACCAAGGGAAAAAATATAATAATCAATTCTTCGAAAAATAGAGGAAATTCAAATTCGACGGCAGTTTTTGTTCCAAAAAATTAAGCAGAAATTTTGACGAAACACTATTTGTTGTAATATTTTCACAAAAATATTCTAATCGAAGAAAGTCACGAAAAATTTTAGACATGAATTTGGACTTGAAAATATTTTTTAGAGAAAACACAAAAAAAACCTGTGGACCATTAAATGAGATTGGAAAACGGTTGGATCCAAATTTAATTGCACAGTTCACACGAGAATTGCAGTGTGAAATTATTCTCAATTTAATTTTAGGCTGAATGAAATGAAAAGTAGAAAAATATGCCAGATCGAACTGACCACGAAGAACTTGAGTGGGTCTATAAAAAGTATCTACAGCGAGCCTCCATCATCAGCAAGAAGGAGTACTTCAATCAATCCAAATACAGTGAAGCGAACATAGGCCCCAGTGGAACAGCGTAAAGAGTTGTCATGGCGAAGCTGAAGATATATATATATATATATATATATATATATATTTTATTATGCCTAAATCCATGGGCTGAACTGCCGAAGTCATATTTGCGGGGAAATATTTTAACTTCATGAATTTTAGTTTTTCTTGCACCTGTTTAGAATGAACTGGACAGTTATCAACTAATAGAAAAACCGTTCGCTTCTTTTTGTCAAACTTAGCATCAAGCTTCAAAAGGCCTTAGGAAAAAGTTTCGCCGTTCATCCACGACCGTTTGTTGGCTAAGTAGTCCACAGGTAAGAATTTAATAAGACGGAAGCAGCGTGGATTTTTACTTAGACTGATGATCAAAAGTTTGCGTTTCGCTGTTCCAGTCATATTGTATCCCACGAGACAAGTCACTATTTTTGCTATGCTTGCCTCCAAAGCACTTTCCCCCCTTAAAAGCAAGGGTTCTTGTTGGCAGCCACTTGAAAAAACATCAGTCTCGTCAACATTGAAAGCATTTTCGGGTTTGAAATCTTTAAGCAATTTCGGTAAAGTTGTTTTCCACTGATGACTTTTATTTCACTAGCTTTAAAATCAAAGTTATTTAAGCTTTTGGCTATGCCTAGAGCGTTTTTCTTTAAGATAGGGCCACTCACTAGTAAATTACTGCTACGCATATTTTTAAACCATTCAAGCATGGCATTTTTAACTGTCTCTTAACTCTTAATTTTGTTTTCCATTTAGAATGCTCTTAGGATTTTCATAGTTTGCCTAAATTTATAATAAAATAGAACACAAATTTTCAGCAAAATCGATTCAGTAGATTGCCTATAATAATTGTGCAATCTAATTTTATTTAAAAAATTTCAGTCAGAAACTGAAGCTTACAGAAATTGAATTTTTTTCACATATAAAAGAGCACTTTACCTATCAAATACACTTTACAAAATTAAAATCGGATTATTAGGGCAGCCTGAGGAATTTTTGCCAAACTTGGTAATGAGCTCTAAAAAGGTGCTGGGCTGGGCTTCAACTGAATCGGCAGCCGCCAAACACTGTTTTAGAGTTTCCCTCCAAATTTAGCGAAAATTACATCAGTATCTATTATGCCCCATCCTTAACCCTTTAAAGCTTCATGTGACATATCTGTAACAAACCTCAATAATGCCGATAAAATTCATACCAAATATATTTTGCCCATTTAAATCAATGTAACACTATAGTAACACACGGATGAATCAATTCGTACCCAGTATCGACTGAAGTGAGTTTGGAATTCACTTGTTAGTGAAAGTGGCAAGTTTGAATTCGTGCAGATTTTGAAATTCGAAAAAAAATACAAAAAGTGCATAAAGTTGTATAGTTTTTCCCGAAATCTTTAGGTTAGTGAATGATTTTGTTTATTCAGTTTTAGTAATGCACGTTTTCGCTTCTTAATGTGACTAACGTACCTTTTTATGTTTGTAACCATCCTGTTACATTGAGTGATTATGGAAATATTCGTTCCGAGAAAAGTGTATGAATGTTGGTGCTTAGTTGTTCCATTTTATTTCAGAATGGCTTCAAAATCAAAGAAAAATGATGAGCTTTATGATCCACTTCACCAATATAATAGTGAAGATGGAGTCGATTGCAACGATGATAGCGTTATTGATCCCGACTATCAACCATTGTTAGACTTGGAACCTTTTTCAGATTGTGAGGACGAAAATGGAGTCGACATTGATTCTATTATTGAAGAATTATATGAAGAGCACGGTGAGTCTATTGCTAGCACTTCGTCTAAAGATCCTGCTCAGCAAGTCAGACAATCAGGTTCTACTACTCAAAAAAGATAAAAGCGACAACTAAAATGAAAAAAAGAACCTTGTCCTAAATGACCAACAACTACGGTTTATGGGAAATACTACTCTACCACCTAATTTACTGGAGTTAGACACACCTATTCAATTTTTTTTCAATTTTTTCCCCGAGGAACTGATAAGTTTTACTACAGAGCAAACGAATCTCTATGCTTTTGAAAAAAATCCCAACCAATCGTTTCAAGTTACTGATACTGATATTCAGCAGTTTATTGGAGCAATCTATATGATGTCACTGATAAGACTACCGAGAGTAACAAGTCATTGGAATTCATCGATTGGTACTCCTGTAATTAAAGACACAATGCCGAAACAAAAATTCGAAAAAATGCGACAGTTTGTACATTTTAACGATAATTCTAACTTACCTTCTCATAACGTCCTGAATGGTTAGATAGGTGAGACCTTATCTAGGATTGGCGCAAGTATCAATATAAAGAATAGAAGATCTACTGAAAATGAGATCCAAGCTAAAAAGTATATGGGCCCTGCGCAACATTCATTGACAGTCAGGCAGGATCAGATCGGCCACTGGCCTATTTGGGTAGAAAAAGGATTCGATGCAAATTTCCCAATTGTACTGGCGTCTCACAAAATATTTGCGAGATATGCGGTGTAGCATTATGCTACAACAAGCAAAATAATTGCTTCAAATTCTTCCATACCAAATAAGTATTATTTATATGTTTAACCCAATGTAACAGAAATGTCACAAACCTAAAAATCGCAAAATTTATGGTTAAAAATAAACATTTTTAAATTTAAAAGAAACACGTGTTTTTTATATACCTAAACAAGTCTCATTATAAACATATTTTAAATTTTTAAAATCTTGGGCTACGAAGGGTTAATAACTAGTGGAAATAATTTTGAGTTGAACTTTTGTCCTTTTTTTCTAATGTGTGAGTTAAATGTACTTTTCCATGTCATTTTCAGAAATAGTACAGTATTTTCATGTCAAATTAGATTAACTCTTTCATCCTATATTGACTTAATAAGGATATTCCAAAACATAGAATAAATACTGATCAGCACACAGTTTCGCGCTGGACTCCAATCAGATGCAGAACATCCATGCATGACGAATGAAAAACACAACTCTTTCATCTCCGCCATCATTCTATCTCAAAAGGAATTTAATTTGAAAACGATTTGCACCGCTCAAACACCATCAAAGAGTTCTTCAATAATCCCAATAATAGTTATCCTTCCAAGAAATTGAATTGAAGATATTCATAAAAAAGTACGTTACTAAACTATCTTCTGTCCATCAACTAACTACTCACAGTACCTGCAAAACTGCAAACTCTACATTCTTACTTACATGATCCAAACTTTAAAGGACATCGTTGTATATCCATCGGGAAGTCTTCCAAATTCATCGGACATCCTGCTTTGATGGTCAGGCTGAAAGTTGTTGTTGTTGTTCACCATTATTGGCATCCAACGAACGAAAATCCAGGACGAAAAGATACATGCAAGGTGCAAAATGAAGATTTAAATTAATACAAGTTGTAGATACGTACTTGTATCGTAAAAACGTAATAGATGTTAAAAGGAACCTGACATACAGAACAGAGATTGACCAAATGACTTTAGGATATCAACGATTCAGCTGGAACTGGACAGTTTGCTGAGGGACAAATAAGCAATTCAAGTGTTTTAGATTAATTGCATTTCATCGGTGTGCAGACAAGAAAGTATCTACGGTAAATTCGTGTAAAGGATTCAGGCACAAAAAACAAAATCAATTGATTCGAATGAAGTGTTACTATGTTGGGATGTGTTTTTCATGGTCCACGAGATATGTTCAGTTTTATTTGGACAGTAGTTTACGACTGTATGTAATGTGTACAGTGCAATGAGTTGAGTGTTGAAATTAAGTTGAAAGTTTGCAGAATAAAAGGCTATGATGTGATATCCTTTTTTCAACAAGAGTTGCATTTCATGAGGTATATTGCTGTCTTAAGGGATCTGATTCGGTATAACATTCTTTCAAAAAAAACCTGAAGATAGTTTTTATAAAATTGAAATTCATTTTATCTCCAGAGGATTTTTTTTAGCCGGCAATGATTTAATTATAAATTCATGAGCGCATGGTAAGATTTCATAATAAAAACCCTTCTCAAGGCTCGGAGGTTTAATAATCAAACATGACTGGTGAATCTTTTAAGTTCAGAATATCTATAATTTTTGCAATGAATTTACCAGTATAGTATATTCATGAGATAAGTCCATGGATGCCTGGAAATAAATATGCATAGATTATCATCAGTTAATGCTCGACTTTTAATCCTTGGATTAAATTGAACGGTCTATAAATTGATAAGTGATACTTGTTGAATTTTACTGATAGATAACTATGCATAAATGATTACAATACATATTCAGTTTTATTGTATCCTTTTTAACCGACTATGAACAAAGTACAAAAATTATGTGACCGGTAAAATTTCAACTCTTATTTTCAATCACCATTTTCTTTCACATTGTTTCCACTATTTTCGCGATGAAAATATGTACATTGCATCCTTTAGATATCCTTGCGTGGAAACGAACTGTTCACTGCATGTCAACACCAACAGGATTATGGATTAAATCCAGAATGATATCTATGATACATTGTACATGAATGCATATTAAGGATATGCATGTCTTATGTAGAAAAAAAATCGTGGAATCGAGATGTGCACAAATAAATGGGATGTAACTAAATGTGCGTATAATAAAAAGGTTACACACTGGAAAGGATATTTGGAAAAAATCTGTTAATACAAGATTGTTTATGTTTTTTCAGAGTCAGATATTAAGTAATGATTGGATTCTAAGGAGCCAAAATTCAGAAGTTTTTCAAGTCATCTAAAAATCGATGGCTATGAATCCTCCAGGACGAAATTCGCATATATTTTGATATTTAATTTGCATTTCTTCCTAAACTTTTTGCAATACTTAAAGCATTCGACAAAAGTTTGTTTATTTTTTGAGCAGCTAAAACTCGATTTGTGTCCAACATTCGCCAGGACCAAAAACTTTCATTTCTCCCGTTGTCATTCATTTGTAATGGATTTTTTATTTACACGTTCTTTAAGCTTTTACACTGAACATCAGTATTTCATGCTTCTGTGTCTACAGTGATAAAACATTCGCGAACTGAACCGAAAAGAAGGATATATAGTCACAACACGGAATGTGTTCATTCTATTACTGTCGCCAGGACTGGGATTCGGTAAAGTCTGCTAAAGATCTAAACAAATATGCAGAATGTGCAAAAGAATGCTTGCATCCGTTATGGCATCTACATATGTTCCATATGTGTTTACCATCGTAGCACTACAGTTAGCACGCATTTTAGAGTTCTTATCAACGCGAATCTATGGTAAATCTCGGGAGCAGAAGAGTTGGATACCAGTCGCGCTTTGCATCCATTCCCTACCTACTTTCTTCACATGCTTACCGACTCGAGTATAAAACTCTTCCATCCTGATAGATCCTTACGAATTTGTTGGGCGTCGTAATTGTATGCAAATAGCTCTGTTTGCCATTCGAGAAATATGTGTCGGGCTTCCATATTCGTGCCAACATCGATATACTAAGTGCCAAAGTGTCCTGGGCGCCTTCAAAAGCCAGTCGCTTATCCACCCATGATTGACGGAAGTAGCAGTCCATCGAGTAGGTCTATAAGTAAGTATAAGGATTAAGGATGCATTTTGTGAGTAATAGATGATGACATATTGGATTGTTGGACATTAGCTCGCTTACCATGTCCACTTCAGATATTGGTCCCATACTTCGTACCATGATATCGACCTGCACTTCGGCCGGGGGTCCTGTAAGTGAATAAGAACCTTATAAGTGGACTTCTAGTGATTTCAGGAAGCTACTGAAAATGTAACATATTTATGAAGATTGCTGGTGAAAGAAGATGGGGTAGAGTGGCTGATATATATTTATGTGTGGAAATGTATTTTAGCTTCAGCTGAAAGGACATGAGAGTCATTTAATGCTGAAGTGGAGTCAAGAGGCTAGAAATCTGCAACTGTATGTTAAGAGGTTTAATTTTTTTTTAATTATCGTTAAATACAAGGTAAATATTTTAAGGAGTATGACTACCGAATAAATGTCCTTTGAAAAATCATAGATAACACGTTTTCAGCCTCCAAAAATAGAATCAGGGGGGAAATGCATAAAATTTTTGGTTAATTATAATCACTTGATGATATCAAATGATTTGCACAATTTTCAAGATCTCTTTTGGGTATAGATTTTAGAAATGTGCAAATCCGGAAGTTTGTCATCTAATTTTCAAACAGAAAAAATATCGCCACAACATTTTCTCCCATAGATTTTTGATGAAAAAAAATCCGTAAAATGGAACAGTGGGTGGAATCATTTCCTTAAAATATTTTGTTTTAATTATTTATTTATTTCGCAAATATTAAAATTGCTTTTATGCTTTTGTTGTTATCTTAATTTTTTTTAAAGAGTATTTGATATGATGATCTTAATGGTTTTTGAATAGAATTTATGCTGCAATTTTTTCGAGGGATTTTCCTTAAAATTGTGTTTAGTTATTTCCACTTTTTTAAACTGAATTTATTGATATACCAATTTTTGGGAGCTTAAAGTTTTGTGCAGGATTTTTTCAACGGTGCACTGAAGTTTTGGTATTCTACCGTGAATTTTTAAAAGCGACATTTTATCCAATTCAATTTATTTGTGAGGGTTTAGGTTTTCCGCAAATTGTACCGAAATATCCTTATTTAATTTGTTTGCTCTATTGCTAATCGAAAATTTATGGTGGTTGCAACTGGTTAGAATTTTTATTGAATTTGTTTTATATTTAGGCAAATTTTTGGGACTTTTCTACAAACGAAATTCTTTCGAATTTGTTTTATTTATTGCACATATTTTTCTTCTTCTAATATTTCAGGGATTTGTTCATATTTTGTTTTTGAATTTGAATAAATATCATTAATTGCCCTTCGAAACTCTATTCTGGAATGTTTTTAGTTGCTTTTTTCGATTACTTGTGGAAGTGAAGTATGTTTCAAATCAAAGTTGAATTTAATAGTAATTAAAATAATGACTTTCCAAACAAATTTCCTATGATGTCGTATTTAATCTCTATCTTTGCAAATAAGTATATTCTGATAATCAAAGTATCTGGTGATGATTAGAAAACTTTATCAATAGAAACTTTTGATAATAAAATTTCACACAACAATTTTCTATCTCGTCTAACTACAAAAGGAATTTTATTGGCTGGGTCATATTTAAACACTTTTGCAGCCTCTCCCTCCCCATAACATAGTTCCAAGGAAACCGCATACACTGTGAAGGATCCTTAAAGAATCTAAACACAGCCTACCGTTGACTGTTTTAATTGCATTCCAATTAAATTATCCAAAGACATCAGATTCATATCTGTGTTTGATTTAGGCAAGGCAAGAAAAGACAAATATAATCTTCATGCTTGGGAAATAGAAAATTTAAATGGCAATGTGTGCGCGCCAATTGTGGAAACGAATGCATGAAAGTCGCACATTTGAAGTGCAAGTGTATGTATGTATGTTTGAACTGCAAGGACTCAATGCTGAAGGAAGACTAGTTGTGTGAAGATTTTAAATAAGTTTTTTTCCCTAGATAATGGAGCACTTAAAGGCGCTGGAATGCATCCATAAGTGCTACTGGTAAGGAAGGTTATTAAAGTTCTTTGACTGAAAAAGCGGGTTAATTTTTTTTGTCTACAAATTATACATCCGTAGAGTGAATAATTGTTGGCTGTTTTTCAGTAGCAATCAAGGATCAATGCCAAAAACCTTATAGAAAACGGCCGAACTCCTTATATAAAAGTAAGTTGCCTTCGATATACAGAGTAGTTTTATTGAATGCTATTGAAAAAAATGTTATTCTTACTCCACAGAAGCTTATTCAATATTTAAGAGAATTAATTGCTTTAAAAAACTACAAGTGGTCAAAATTATCAGAAAAAAAGGAGAGAAAAATCATTTGAGAGAAACGAATCAAATTAGTCATAAAAAATACATAAGATTGGCATTCTACATCCTCAAAAAATGTCCTAACATATGTATAAAGAGTAGTTCTAGTAGACAAAATGAAGTTCTTCCAAGATCCAAGATCAGATCCTTATGGAATACCTTTGAAAAGATAAAGAAAAGCTTGATTCTAAATCAGTAAGGTAAAACTCTTGAACCTTACATTATTCATATATGAGTCAAATATAAAAGGATTTTGAAAAAGTTATTGGTAGTTGACCACCGCCAATTTTTTTGTTTTCTGTAGAAAATAATCAAAATTAATTTGGGGTTGATTTCATGCTGTCGGGAGTGATTTAATAACACAAGCTCCAAACAAAAAATCTAGGTCAAACCCTAATAGATTAAAATGTCTAAATGTAAGGATCATCATCAATGACGTACTAACACAAGTCGAGCCTTGGACTACTGTAGAAGTTGCCTTTAGTTGTTTCGATGCAAAAACCAAGGATCCAATTTATACACCTTATTGGTATTGTGTTGCAAACGACACCTGAATGAGTTGTTCGGGCATGTATGATGCATATTTTTTAGGTGTCTTTTTTTAAACTATTTTCATCAGGACATTTCACCCAACAATAAAATGTCTCTGAAGTTGTTGCAACAAAACTTGTCGCTTTTCTAATTGTTGCATAATTTTTCCTCAGTTTTTACCTTGGATGGACTTGGTGGAGGACGTCCTTAATTTTGAAGAAGCTCTACTGATAAACCATAAATTTTGAGAGCCGAACTAATTGTATGAGCTTTTACTTCTTCTCCAATAGATGATACTGTTATGTAACCATTTTCCGATTAGAGATTAAGAATAGATTTTTAAAGTCCAAAACAAAATAAAAACTACTGCTGTTTAATCCTAGAAATAGATTTCAATGTGTCCTTTTAACGGCAACATTTTCAAAAGAAAAAGTCCTATTAAATCAATAAAACAAGGAAACTCTTTAAAAGCCCACAACAAAAAAATCTACTGCTCTTTAATCTTAGAAATAAATTCGAATGTGTCTTTTTAACAGCAACAATTTCAAAAGGAAAAGTCCTATTGAATCAATAAAACAAGCAAACTCTTTTGAATGAGCAAAATGGTTTGATCAACGGATTGGGTACTTCGTCAACATCAGCTTGTATTTTGATAACTAGTGAGTTCCCAATGGACTCAATAGAATCAAGCATAGTGACAGGATCAACTGATAAATGAGAAGAACTGGAAGGAAGAGATAAATAACTGATAGGATATGATGTAGAAGGATTTCATAAATTATAAGTGGATTGGATCAATGACAACTTTTTTTTCCAGTACTCAAGACTGGTTCTCCATCTAATGTCACAAACTATCGTCCCATTTCTTTACTTTCTTGTTTTCTCAAACTTGTTACGGCTCTAATTCGCGCAACGTTCTCCACTACCACCGTAGCCGATCCTAGCCACGGTTCGGTAATCCCACCCGGCTTCACCCACGAAGAGGGGTGTGGGCATATGTATTTTAAAAAGGGCGCCACCCGTTTCCGCGCCGGGACTGCCCTGTCCGCGAATCCTGAAACGGGAATCGGATTCACGGTGACCCCAAACCACCGATCGAATAGGGAAGCACAAAGAACACAAAGCCAGGAACGCGATTAAAGCCTCGCCACTTCACAAAATCACCAATTTTAATTAATTCAAGGCACAATTTATTTTTAACCACCTGACTCGCCCTAACTACAGTTAACGCTACTTACAATTTGTGTCTGTCCTTAATCCTATTTCCACTGCTCGAAGACTTCTTGAATCAAGAAACGACGCTCCAACGACGAGCGCTTTGTCACCTCGCTCGATCCGCGATGTCTCGTCCAACGACCTCCACTGCACCCCAACAAGCCAAAAAGATCCACTTCGACGAGTAATTCAACGGCCTCCACTCGACGCTCCCACTGTCCACGTCCGCACCACGTCACCAGACTCGCTCCGCTTCACCCAGCAAAAAGTCCCCGTCAGCTGTACCTTCCGCCCTATATATAGGGGATCTCCCGGTCCCGTTTTTAACGCGTCCGATGTGAATGACCACTCAGCTGGGCAGTTGACCCCATCGCAGCTTTCACAAGCTTTTGAACTGGTTTCGTCAGAGGTCAAACGTTGTTTCTCGATGCGGGGGAAATGCTGTGACTGCCGCCCGTCCGGCGAAACACTTGCGGCAGCCGCCAGCCATGGCGAATTGCGAGTGCCAATGGTTGTGGGTATCCTCGGCGCATAGAGGACTCCATTGGGGCGCATCGTAGACCGGGCGGGGCCTGGACTTGGATCCGCTGCGCGATTGGGTGATCGTCTCGCGCGCATGGTCATAAACACTCCATCAAAACCTTACTACCTACTTAGTTATCTAATCTAATATCCTTACATCCTACATCTCCTCTACATTTATATAATTCAACTTCTACTCCTTACCATATAATTCAAATCTCTACTTCCTACAATATAATTCGTTAATAACAATATAGTTGAACTTAATAACAATATAATTCAAAACAACAATATAATTCAATAATTGGCTTGGTTGCGTGGAGTGGCGAACGTAGCATCATCAATTTGTGCAAGACAGCGTTTACCCGCACGGTGGTTTGGGGTCTTCACGGACAGGGCAGACCCATATTTCGCCCTTGAGGGTTTGGGATCGACTACGTTGCGTGGCGAACGTAAAAAACTCCTAGAGCGTATCGTCTACAATAAGATTTATTCAGTATTGAATTGTAGACTCTCTAGTGTACAGCATGGTTTCCTTCAAAACCGCTCCACCAATACAAATCTTCTGAAATTCTCTCAAATAGTTGCGAAGGCTCTTGACAATCAATTTCAAGTTGACGTTGTCTATACTGATCTTAGCAAAGCCTTTGATACCGTCAATCACTCTATACTGCACAAAAAGCTAGCACACTATGGTCATCACGGTCCTGTGCTTTTTTGGCTTTCATCATATACTAGCAACCGCTCTTGCCGAGTTGATGTCTGCGGTGCGTTCTCAACTCCTTTCCATCCTGCCTCCGGAGTTCCGCAAGGCTCAATTCTAGGTCCGCTTCTTTTCCTTCTTTATATAATTGACCTTCCCTTCGTTATTAAGTCCCATTGCCTACTATATGCCGATGACCTAAAAGTTTTCAGAGCCATCCGCTCTCAGGAGGACTGTTATACCCTCCAGTTGGATTTAGATGCTCTAGATTTGGTGTCAATGTAACTGTCTCTCGTTGAATATAAGAAAGTGTCACAAAATGTCTTTCTCGCTGAAACCTAGTACAGTTACTCACACTTATGCCGTACAAAATATTCCGCTCTCCACAGTTGTCCAATTAAGTGACTTGGGAGTAATTTTTGATCCTAGGCTTAAATTTGATGCTCACATTGAGTCAATCTCCTCGCGTGCTTTTCGAGTCATTGGGTTTGTACTTAGGCATTCGAATACGTTTATTGATATCTCATCCTGTATTTGTCTTTACACTAGCCTCGTCCGTCCCATCCTTGAGTATTGTTCACAAGTGTGGTCTCCACGTCATCAATACCTAGACTTTATGCTTGGATCTGTGCAGCGTAAATTTACTCGTTTCCTTCTATTTAAATTTCATTTTCCATACAAATCCTATGAAGAAAGATTGTCCCTGCTTCATCTTCCTACCCTGAAATCACGTAGACTTTTCCTAGACGAATGTTTCCTCTTTCGACTTCACCACCGTCTAATATATTCTAGCCTCTGCGACTGCTTAGAATATCGTTCTTCAGAACGTCCTACTAGATGTGATGATTTATTTGTCATACCGTTTGCTAGAACGGAAACTTTCTTTCACTCTCCGATGTTACGCCTTCCCAGAAACCATATCGTTCTGCAACTTGGTCCGTTTCCCCTCTCACTTTTTACTTTCAAGCATAAGCTTAAACATTGTTTGTTAAATTAGCCATATTTGTTACTATTCATTTTCATCTTGTTATTGGATTAGTCTGTAAGATGGATCTGTTAATAAATAAATAAATAAAAAAATAAATAACTTGTATCCTATCTACTCCTTAAGATAAATGGTTTATGCGTACTTTTACACGGCAATTTTTTCGAGCATTTTGTCTAAGCAATTGTGAAGAAAACTGATCTGTGGAGTCGAAATATTCAGTCCATTTGTTTTTAGGACATGACTGGAATTTTCAATAGTTAATACCTTATTAATAGTATTCTGAAAATGTGCTTAAAACTCAAAAGTACGGGTTTTAAAATCAATACAAATTTCGGCGCCCAACGTGGGCTCACGCAAGCACGTAAATGTGAATAGAGTATTTTGTTAATCGAATCATCACTTCAAATAATAAAAGCACTGAAATTTATTTCGAAATGAATAAAACAAAATTATATTTGAAAGTTTTTCTGGTATTTCGTTCAACGTTATAATTGGCTTCAAATTTTAGCAACGATGTTTGCAGCACGTAAAGAATATTAGACCAGAATATAAAATTCGTTAAAAGTGGGATACTTCCCAAACATCGTTAGTACTAATTGTGATCCTAGTTCACTACAACTCTTTTAAATACATTCAACAATTGGAATACAAACCTCCGAAATTCGGCCGGACACTGTTGTCGTAGCCCCGAAGAAGGTTATCCAAAAGTTCCGATATGTTGGCATGATTATTTCGTTGTGTTAATTTAATGCCGCCGGAATGGACGTTACGAATGTGCATTTGCATCTGCATATTAACGTGGCACAACAGTAAGGAAATGCTTATGCAAACTCTGCACAACATTTTGATGATCTTTATATACGAAACATTAACATTTGAATGGACAGCCAGCACAATCGCCCATTGCTACCATGGTACGGCGATGACGACGAGCAGCATGTGAATGCAAGGATATTTTGCATTTAGTTTGACATATCCAGGACCTAATGATAAGCGGTGAACGAACATGTGACAGTGTATGACTGTGCCTGGTCAAAACGACATTAAAAAGGACCTATAGACGTTTTGCGGACGTGGTGGATGTACCATTCTGCAGAATGGATTAGGTAACGATATTAGATTACTGGTATTCTCCTTGGATTTGAAGAATGCAGAAAATTTTGCATATTTCATTAGTTACGGAATTTTGTTGTCGCTTTTGAATGATGAGAATTGTGGGATAATGAATGCAGACTGTCTCTAAAATGGTATAGGAAAGTCAAACACTCTAATTAATTGAAAAGGGTTGATCCAATATCAGAAAGTTTTTCATCACTTTACTATCAATTCTGTTTCCTCATCCCTAGCATCTCTAATTTAAAAAAGTCTCATCCTACTAGCCAACAATCATTCTACAATATCTGTTCCTCATTTCAATCAATTAAAAATCACCAAATTGACTCCTAACATTCATCTTTCATTTTGCAAAACATTGTCTGAATCGACAATTCAATTAGCTCCCAAAAATCAAGTCAGATTATGTCAATATTCCATTAAGGACATTCGCATAAGTGCACACACACATACCAAAACTATTTGATTTTGATTGATACGTGATGATGAAAAGTGTTCCGGAAACATTGCCATTGCATTTTCAACTTCATTGCACCCAAGACCGTGGAAAGTTGATAATAATTGAATCGTTCCAGGGAAAGAGAATAGGAAGGTAGGATTCGGAAAATTACATTCAAATCAATTGGTTTCGAATGAAAGAAAATGATTTGTTTAAAATGCTGGAAAGTTTTTCGAAAAGAAAAATATAAGGAAGCGAAACTCAAGTGGAATTTCGATGGTTGAATTTTAAATGCAAATGTAGTTTTTGTGTCGTGTTTATTAGTAGTAATGACTGACTTGTTTGCAAAAGATGATAGCATTTTTTGATTTGGTTTTTTTCCTGGCAAACACGTAATTTTTTCTTGGTATGGAATATACGTGATAGTCACAATTACCGAACGATAAAATCTAAATATATACTACTGTGTACAAATATGACCCCAAATTTTCAATTTGAATTTTGCGGGGTTTTTGATAGGCACAAATGTTATTTTATTTTTAAGCAGTGAAGCTCATTTTCGTAAACAGCCAAAAGTGATTTTTTCGATTTTTACCATGTCCGAAAATATTCAACAAAAAAAAATCGATTTAGGCTCAGGCTCCACGTCCGATTCCAAATCGGTTTCAGTTTGTTTGTTTTTAAGAATGAACGTCACAGCGGCGCGACCTTTTCTTATTTTGCATGTTATCTATAGGAGATCCGGGCGACCCTGCGTCCACGTCCGATTCGATCAAGAACGCCGGTTTTACGATCCGTTCGGTTCAGAATGACTCGGGTCGACGTTCCGATTCATAATCAGAGCGAAGGCGCTTCCTTCTCGCTCAATTACACGCTTTCGTCATAAGATCGGATGGCACCCGGCTCGACGGCCGGTTTTCAGAAACCGATTATCTGTATGCGCATGCGTTGTGGTCATTCGTTAAAAGGCAGTGAACGGAGAAGACTGATGGCAAGCCTCATATCGGTGTCCTGTTTTGTTATTATGTTCCGAATTAAACATAGCAATTCATACAAAAGCCGCTCCTAATAATTCAAAATCGAATTCATCCATTTTAGGATTTTAGCACTGACACTATCAATAACACAAGACAGATGTTTTCACGATGAGCACTGACACGAGAATGAACACTAAACAAACAATCTGATTCAAGGGCCTCGCACGTTCTTATTTCAGATTTGGAATCGGGCGTGGAAGCTGACGCCCGTCGTTCTTATTGTTTACGCATTCCAAATAATAATCGGTTTGGAATCGGACGTGGAGCCCGGGCCTAAATTTTATGTTCGGAATGAAATTTCTGCTGCCGAAACGCTCAGAATGTAGCAAAATGCCTTCGGTGAACAGACCATGTCTAAAACACAAGTGTATGAATGGCATAAAATGTTCAAAGTGGGTCGTGAAGGCGTTGAAGACGAACCACATCAAAGACGACCAGGACCATCAACTGATGAACATCACGTCATGCAAATCAAAGAACTGGTGCTGCAAAATTGTCGATTGACTACTAGAGAGTTTGCTGATGCTGTTGGAATTTCAAATGGGTCAGTCAACACCATTTTAAAAGATGTTTTGTGCCTCAGAACAGTCAAATCGCGATTGGTGCCAAAAATGTTCAATTTCATGGATAATCAGCGTCGTGTTGAAGTGTGTGAAATGATGCTTTCTGACTATCAGGATAAGCATGATTACGGAAGATGAGACTTGGATCTATGTTTACCATCCGGAAACAACCGGTCATTCAAGCGAATATTGTGCCAAAGGTGAGACAAGACCGAAAAAATCGCGCCAAAGTCGCTCAAAAATCATGGTCATGTTGACAGTTTTCATCGATTATCGTGGTGTGGTGCATTATGAATTCCTTCCAATCGGTCAAACTGTCAACAAGGAATACTATTTGAGTGTCATGCGTGGTTTGCGTGAAGCTGTGCGTCTCAAAAGACCGGATTTATGGAGAGACAATTCTTGGTTTTTCCACCATGATAATGTACCATCTCACACTGCGCTCGTTCTTTGTGACCATTTCGCCAAAAATTCCACCCATATCGTTCTGCAACCAACGTATTTGCCTGATTTAGCACCGTGTGACTTCTGGCTATTCGCTAAGCTTAAGAGACCGCTCTGGGGACACGGTTTTAACACGATAGATGAAATTGAAGCCGAATCGAAGAAGGTATTGATGGCCATACCGAAGGAAGACTTTTTCAAGTGTTTTCATGAATGGAAATACCTTTGGCATAAGTGCATTGAAGCCGAAGGGGATGAAATTGATTTTGAAGAAGAAATAAAAGTTTCAAAAATTACAACATAATTCCGGGTCATATTTGTGCACAGTAGTATATTATGGTGCGTGTTTCATTGTGACAAGTCGGACAGCCTCTAGAATCCTAATATATTCATAGCAGTTGATTTTTTGGGTCTAGAACACTTTTGTTCAGGTCGTTCAGTTATCAATAGAAACCTGTATTGCAGTGAATTTTGAATATGTGTTAATGTCTCCAAATAATCATGGCAAAATCGAAAGAACTTTTCGTCGGCGCTTTTAAGACCCAACGTCCGATAGAAAACCTCATCGAGTCTTATATCTTCCTTTGATTTTTGATGAAACTTGAAAAGCTTTGATTGTTCAACACTTGAAAAGGATATCCAATAGTCTCTACGTTTTTTTTACATGCGAGTTTGAAGAACAATTCCAGAATGTCCTAAAAATACACTATCTGCTTCAATTTTCACCAGATGATTCTCATTATTCGCTTCCGTTTTCATGTTGTACGGTACTTTGGTATGTAGTTTGTTGGCATTACTCAAGCGAAAATGGGGCCCATTGCATCAAGTACCCAGGAAATCTATGTTGAACATGAGTTGAAAGAAGCCATGGTATGCAAAAGATATCACTACCTTACCAAATTTAACTTTTTGTCTGTTGCTGTGAATTTATTGGGTGATATTGTTTCCATATAGTATGTCGTTTTCAAATCTAAGCTCAATATTTTTGTGCAGCTCGAATATCTTTGTTTTTGACTTTCATAATTTAAACGTATTTATTCGTTATTATCGTTAAGATTAATTTCATAAGTTTTTGCGACATGAGTAGTTTAAGGTGAAGTTTTTTGAACAAACCAAATCATTTTTGCTACATACACTCTGACAAAAAAGTATCCGGAAATTCTCGTTTAAATTGCCCGCGTTGAGTATTTTTAAGTATTTGAAGTTTTTGTATGTTGGTAGGACTGTCCTTAATTACTTTGCCAAAAATGAGCGTAATATGTCGACCAGTTTGTTTACAGCAGCTAGTTGAATCAGTCCACCTCATTAGTGCTCGGCGAATTTTACAAAAATTGAACAATGAGTTTGTTTCAAATTTTGTGTTTTGAACGAAATTTCATGAGCCAAATCGATGCGAATGCTGGAGAAGGTTTACGGTGAGTCTGTTTTATCGGAAACTCAGGCTTACGAGTGGTACAAAGCCTTTAAAGATGGTCGGGAGATCGTCGAAGACTTGCCTCGTTCCGAACGGTCATCGACCACTTCAACTGACGATAACGTCCAAATAGTTAAAGAAATCGTACTCGAAAATCATCATGCTATTGTTAGAGAGATAGCACATGATCTTAACATTGCTGGTGAATCAGCTCCTTTAATTTTGGTCAACCAATTGGGAATGCAGCGCGTCACCGTCAGGCTCGTTCCGATGGAGCTGAATTTTCTCGAAAAACAGTATCGGCAGCAGGTCGCTGCTGGATCGGACAAATTCGATAAATACCATTGACCTGCCGCCATATTCACCTGATTTGGCTCCGTGTGACTTTTTTCTTTTCTCCAGACTGAAATTACCGCTCCGGGGAACCAGATTTGACTCCATAGACGCTATAAAAGAAAATTCGTAGAAGGAGCTGAAGGCCATCCCTGAAAGCGCCTATAAAAAATGTTTCCATGATTGGAAAAAACGTTGGCACATGTATATCGCTTCAAATAGAGCATATTTTGAAGGAGATTCAATAAATATTGAAGAAGTTTAATATTTTTGCGTTTTATTTCAAATTTCCGGATACTTTTTTGTCACAGTGTGTGTGAAGAATATGTGTTAAAAAAGTATAGAAAAGCTGTATCAGAGTGCATTAAAAATTCCTATTTACTGTACTTTTGGATATCTTTGGATAAAAATGACATGGCTCCCGACCGTGTTTGTAAATCGTGTGTTGAATATTTAAGATTTTGGAAAGCCGGTAAAAGAAGTAGTTTCAAATTTGGAACACCAACCATTTGGCGAGAGCCACAAAACCATGTGAACAATTGTCACTTTTGTAGTGTTAACATTAAAGGAATAAACTCTAAAAATCGAGCTAAATGGTAGCACCCAACTACTGACTGTGTTCAACGTCCAGTGCAATAGTCACCTAACTTTTCAATGTCTGAAAATACATCTGAGCCCGAAGAAGACCAGACAAGAAGGACCAAGTACATTAGAACATGATACTAATTTTATAATTGCATCTAACGAGTCAAAATGCTTCTCACAAAATGAGTTAGATGATCTTGTAAGAGGTTTGAATCTTTCTAAACAATCTTCAGAATTGTTGGCATCAAGACTGAATTTAATGGGAAGCGTGGTTTCGGAGTGCCGGATGGCATCCTCTTCAGGTGCTGTCATTTACCATCCGCCAACAGATAGCACGACCACGGTTAGGCTTATTGATGGATTAAGCTCGTTGTACTTCAACTGGTTTGTATAATTATTTCTATCCGCGAAGTATACCAACTGTCAATTTTTTTTCGGTATATCTGCCTACGTCGCTATTCTATATTAGTTATTTAGCATAGGTTAGAACCTCCTAGTCTAGTTGACAACTTCGCCTTCTAGTGTGCTTTTTGGTTAGCAAGTCACTAACACTATTATTGTACATTAGTGGAGGTTCTTGGGTTCCAGATCAGATCAAGACTGAAAGAAAGAAAAATTACATTCTCTAGGCACGAAAATTACTTTTTACCGCGAAAGGGAAAAAAAAATTGCGGAGTTATTTTTCCGAAGAAGACTAGTTTAGATATTAAAAACTTGTTGATGAAAATGGGTTTAAAGCAATATGAGCCAAGCGAATGGCATTTATTCATTGACATCTCAAAACGTAGCCTAAAGTGCATTCTGTTGCATAAAGGAAATAACTACGCATGGGTACCTATTGCTCGCAGTACAAAGTTGAAGGAAGAATATGATAACATCTCGTTAGTCTTGAATAAAATAAAATACAATGATCACAAATGGAAAATTTGTGTTGATTTAAAAATGGTGAACATTCTTCTCGGTCAACAAAGTGGTTACACTAAGTTTCCCTGTTTTATATGTCTCTGGGATAGCAGAACTAAAGAAGAACATTGGGTAAGAAAACACTGGCCCTTGAGAGAAAATATGATGCCTGGGTAGCAAAATATAGTCCAAAATTCATTAGTAGCTTGTGATAGAATTATTTTGCCGCCACTACATATAAAACTGGGAATCATGAAACAGTTTGTCAAAGCACTCGATAAAAACGGGGAATTGCTTTTCCTACATTTGCCACGAATTTCCTCAGCTCACTATGGAAAAGATTAAAGCCGGTATTTTCGACGGACCTCAAATTAGACAACTTACGAATGATACTGAATTCAGAAATTCTATGCCTAAGCTTGAATTACGAGTATGGACAGCTTTCGTATCGGTGATGCAAAACTTTCTCGGAAACAGAAAGTTAGAAAACTATGCTGAACTTGTAGAAGAGATCTTTGTTTACAATTAAAAACTCTGGGATGAAATATGAGCATTAAGCACCACTTTCTCGATAGTCACTTAGACAGGTTTCCAGAAAATTTAAGAGAAAAGAACGAAGAGCAAGGAGAGCGTATGCATCAGGATTTACGCGTCATAGAGGAGCGTTATCAGGGTTCCTGGGATAGGAATATGATGTCTGACTATTGCTGGTGCCTTATACGCCATTTTCCTGAGTCAACACATAAGAGAAGGGCTTTAAAGCGAAGTTTTTTGGAATTCAATGCCTGAATAAATTTTTTAATAAAATTTTTTGACCGTAACTACCCGAAACTCATGAACTAGAGCTGATAAAAAAATCCTACTTATACATTTGTAAATAGCATATCATATGTAATCGGCAGCAGCAAAAAAATTATCGGCAGCAGATGCACTGTAAACTAGTGTGTTTAATTAAATTAAAAATCTTTGGTAGGCTAAAAAATTTGCAGCAATAAATATTATACCAAAATTTATTGCGTCAATTATTTGTCATAATCGAAAGCTAAAGCCTTTAGAGATAACTGAAATAATGGAAAAATATGTGAAGAAGATAATTTTTTAAAAATTTACCTCAATTCAATTGAGAAACTTGATATGAATAAATGTTTGGAAATCGAGAGCTCACATGATTGTTTTGTAGTACCTAAAAATATTTTTTTTTCATTTAGCTTCGAACTTAACAAACAATTTTTAATCATAAATATTAGATTAAATCCAACAGATGTTCCAAAAAATGCTCACTTTCAAGACCATTAGAAAAAAATTAGTGATTTTATTTCAATTTTCAATGTTTTTCAGAGACAAATTTTTGGTGTCTATAGTAAGTGCCAAATATTAAGAACCACATAAGCTAATATCATAGAAAGCTATGTTTGGCCATACTACCTTTGTATAGAACACTCTAAAGAAGACTTGAATGAAAATAGATGGCAGTTTATTGGAAAAAGTGGGCGATGCGCAAAAAATTTGCGGATGCATTGGTTTTAGAAGTAGAATTTCAAAGATAGAGGCTGCATTCTTTCACATAGAAATGAAATTAAATGCTCCACTGGCATACAATACCATTATAACAGGGCTTAGATGATTCTTGCATTCGCCTAATTATAACACGACCATAACACATTAAACTGGTACTACTTTGCAATTATAGTATTAAATATTTTCATTCAACTCAGACAACATCCTAGCATGACTTCTATACAAACATAATATTCCAGTCTAGTCTCATTTCGTACTGTGTTGACAAACCATTTTCTTTCGTCGTTATTCTTTTCTCATTTCAATTAAATTATGACCTTTCTCTATTCACTAAGACTTTCTTTTTAGGAAAAAAACAACAGGCAAACTTAAAGGATATCCTGCAATTGACATTCATTCCTCATTTCTGTGTTGCAATGCTAACAACAACAGTTACACTATACTTTCTACGTATAATAGATATTAAACCATTGTCTCCAACTTAAACACGTTTCACGCTTGAACTGAATGTGTTTTTTTTTGCACGCATGGTTCAGTGTTTGTAGATTTTTTAGGTGTTTTTTTCCGCCGAATTATATTCAACTTGAAAAGAAAGTTCGGTTGCAAAATTGCACTTTCTTTTTAAGTGAGAGATCGTAAAGTGAGGCTAGAGACATTACGACATGTCTAGGATAATTTAAAGGATTTAATAGAATTAGAGTGAGTTTTGAAGAAGCATAATATGTACTTTTTCTTTATCGTAATATCGTAATGGTGCTATAAATTAATTTAATGAAGGAGCTTTGGTTTTTGTATTTTTTTTTGTGTTTACCACGCAATTGATTTGATTTGAAGTAAACATTATCGTCTTTGCTGAAGAATTGTTTGAATAACGGTGATTATCCGTCTAGAAGGTCAAGATTCGAATCTGAATTAGATCAGACATTACTGCATACCACTCTTGGAATGAATTCCGATTGATTATGATAATTTTTGATAATAGATTTGATTAAGTCCCACGATGGGCGCCATTCTTAATAAGTTTGAAATAAAGCGTAAAAGCCAGACTCGTGCCTCAAAAGAATACATGGACACTTAGTTAGGACGAAAAATCGAGGGTTTCGTTCCAAACACTTCACTCGGCCTCTCGAAGATTAGAGGGTTAGTGATTGTTGGCAGGCCAGCTAACAGCTTACTTATCCATTAGTGACGCTAAAAACTATAGAGGCGTTTTTCTCAAAAGGGTAGGGAGGGGGTGTTGTGCTCGAATAGTAAAAGCATATAATATTTTTGATATTTTCTACTTATATGCCAAAGTTCATCCAAATCTGGGATGTCATAAGTGTGGCCTCTCCTTTTTAGATCATACATCACTGCATGCTACTCTTGGAATGAACTTCGATTGATTATGACAATTTTTGATAACAAGTTTCATTACTTTAAGGTCCCACGATGGGCGCCATTAGTAATAAATTTAAAAGGAAGCGTAGAAGCCAGACTCGTATCTCAAAGATGTCATGGACGCTTAGTTAAATGACGAAAAAAAAGAATGTGTCGTTCCAAAAATTTCACTTGGCCTCGCGAAGATTAGAGGGTTAGTGATTGCTGTCAGGCCAGCTTACAGCTTACTAATCCATTAGCGACGCTAAAAACTTTAGAGGCGTTCTTCTCAAAAATGGGAGGGGAGGTGTTGTACTCTAATGTTTTAAGGATCGAATATCTTTGACGTCTTCTACTATGTGCCAAATTTCGTCCAAATCTGAGATGTCATAAGCGTTAGATCCTTGTTAGATCATACATCACTGCATGCCACTCTTGAAATGAATTCCGATCGATTATGATAATTTTTGATAACAAGTTTCATTACTTTAAGGTCCCACGATGGGCGCCATTCGTAATAAATTTAAAAGGAAGCGTAGAACCCAGATTCGTATTTCAAAGATTTCATGGACGCTTAGTTAACGGACGAAAAAACGAATGTTTTGTTCCAACAAATTCACTCAGCCTCTCGAAGACTAGAGGATTAGTGATTGTTGGCAGGCCAGCTCACAGCTTACTACTCCATTAGCGACGCTAGAAACTTTAGAGGCGTGTTTCTCAAAAAACGGAGCCTTTGTTCCAAAAAAAACGAGTGCAAAAAGTGAAAAAAACGGGCGAAAAAATTAATGTTCCAGCTATGGTCATGCAAGTCTAAACTGGACGACCAACCAGAACTTGATTCGCCAGGCATTAATGATGCTGCCTTGGTCCACGTTTCTACGTCCTAACACGTGCAAAATCGCATAATTTACGTGGTTAGGCCCTCCGTATATTCGGCTGCATAATTAAATTCTGGGTGAGTTAATAAAGACAAGCGAAAACACTCGAAACATTATTGATTCAAACTAAGCTACATGTCGTCATTAATTTGAATGATTTCGGTTGATGATGAATAAATTATAATAGGTTACGAAGCGCTAGTTAATAAATCAAATACAATTATTGTCTTATTTTAAGGCAATTATTTTTTTAAAAATTATCCGAATTTAAAGAATGGCATTACCACAAAACCTCGGCCCGAAATGTTTTTTTTTCACATTTCTAGTTCCCTTCTTATAGCTAAATTTTTTGGAACGTTTGACAAAAAAACAGCACATCCTCTCATAAAAATCCTGATTTTCCATGTTCTAACTTCCTCCTAATTCATATAACTGCTGAACAAGCTTCATTTGGATTCGTTTTTATTTATGGATAGCTTCGCATTTAGTCTCAACAAGAACATGGATCAACTGAACCTATCATATCTGACGAAATAAATCAGCTCAATCAAAAGCACAAAAATATCCTTTCACTACATCTAAACAACCGGAGGACGTAATAGGAAATATAATGAGAAGTCATTTGACTCTTTTGCCAGAGTCTATTATTAGTATATTCATCATTCAATAGCGAAACAATATCCCGTGGCTAAATTTTTTCTAATAATCCTGAAAAATTGCTGCACCGTATCCGTTTTTTCCTCCCTCTCAATTCGTCTTCGAAGATGATGTATATGAATCACTATGAAAAAAGCAATCACTATGTTTACTATTATCATATATCATAGGGCACATGAGCCAAACTGTTTTGACTGGATAAACTGGATGATAACATCGCACTAAAGGCTATTAATTTTAAAGGATAGCAGTTTGTGTTGAATATATTGCAATTTAAGGACACTTTTCGGTGTATTTAAAAAAACAGTTTTTGTGTTGCACTTTTAATTAATTAAATTAATTTTAAATTGTATCACTATGCTCATTCGCACTAAAATCATCCTTGCCAAAAGGAATCACACAAGAGCATTTAAATGTGCACTATCATCTTGCGTTCGCGGCAATATCCTTCCAGATTGAATTACCGACATTCACTGACTACAACCATTTGCTGCACGTACCATTTGAATAAGTCCGTCATCTTCTCCTTCTGATTGCTGATGTGAGAATTGTTGATAGCTGTATTGTGTGAAAAAGGCTTTTCAATTCGGGGATTTCCCTTGCAACAGTTCAAATTGCGAATGAAATTCTGAGGAGAAATCAAGCGCTGAATTTGAGGAGCTGAATAGATGCGCCACGCAACATGTGCTTTTCAACAGGATAAATGTTTGATATGAACCTGTAGGCAATAAAATCTGATACTTAAAATGATAATAGGGAAGGGTTGACTTCGGCTTGAATGACTGACTGAATAGAATGAACTTGCAGGTCAGTATTTGTCAAGTGATAATTTATAGGTTTTTGATATTAACAAGGATGAAAGTACAATTATTGCAAGAATTTATATGACGTTGTTTCTGACGAAGCATGAAAGAAAGAATGTTTCTAGGAAGCATGCATTTAATTACAACAGATGAAATAGTGTTTTACTCATAAATAAAATGAAGTATCAAGAAATGCAAGAAAATATTTAAACAAAATACAAAATGCTTTTGTGTAGAGCAACATATAAATTAAATTTAGAAAATAAGCTGTATAAAAACAATTAATAATAATGGAAACCCGCTTAATTTCCTCATTAACTCTTTAAAATCTTCAGTAAAAATCGCTCCATAATTTTTTTCTCCCACAAAAAGTGCATCGTCAACTGCATCTTCACCTTGTCCACATATTCAACTAATGAATTCAATTTTAAAGTGCTGAAAAGCCTTGACAACATCTCGATAAGAATAAAAACTGTGAAATATTAATGAGGTCGATATTTTGCATCGATTTTTAATATTCAATGAGGTTAAAGTACTTGGACTTGTACTTGTCTTTTGCCTGAGAATAACAGCAAAGCAAAAACTTGATGCTGAAAGGAAGGAGGTAAGAAAGGAACTGGAATTATGATGCATGATTATTGATTGATTGTCTTCATTACAGTGCAAATTGAACCATATGTGTGATGTTAAGAATAGGAAAATTGTTCCCAGAGCAAACAATAAACAGATTCGTCTATGATACTCTAGATTCGATTTTCAGAAGGATTTTTAGAATGTTCAATGGTTTGTCTGATGTAAATGTCTAAACAAGTGTAAAAAGGATAATGCGTGGGTGATACTTAAATAAATATCATATTCCATATTACTATCTGCTAGATTTTCAGTTCAAAATAAGAAGGAAAGTGAAGAATATTCCAGATTACAACAATTTCTCTAGACGTTGTTTATTTTAGGATTTCCATGATAGTCTTTGTTCGACGCTAAGAAATAATTAATTGACGTTCAAGATGACCTAACTGCAACCACTAATAAAAATATTGAATAATATATTATTGGCTTTACCGGGAATAAAGGGATACGTCAGGAACGCAAGAGCAAAGAGTATATAAAAGTGAATTGAAAATGAAAGCCATCCTCAGCCTCTCGTCGAAGAGGTGTTAGTAGGCTTACATCGACGCCTTGTGGACACCTCCGTATAGTCCAGCGTTTGAATTTTGACGTAAACCGTGCATTTTGGGTAGGCAGGGAAATTTTTATTGCAATGCCTGGACAATAGTATAGTTAGCTTAAGTCCAATTTCCAGGGGTCGCAGATACAATCCTCCGGGCTCCATCTTAAAAGCAAATAAAAGTGAGACACCCCCATATCTCCGAAACCCTTAAGACTCGTTTATCTCGTTCTAAAATGCTTTTTTCCTGTAACTTGTCCTCCTTCGAGACACAATAGCTCCCGTCATAGTACAGTGATCAAAACAATCAATACCGCAAACGACTTGCGACAAAATTGCCTTAACGTTACTTCCAATGTGTTTCGGGTTTAGAGTGAAACCAATGAAGCTGTGACGCTCGAAAGATGTTCCCTCCTTTTTGGATGTCGTTTTAGGCTTGTAACTCTTTTAATTGTTAATATGTACCACGTAAAAGTGATGTATGCACGACTGTCTGCAAATTAAATTTTTCACAAGTTTGCGACAATAAAGTTTTTTGTGGGAGCCATAGTTTCGGAGATATGGGGCCGTCCAACTTTTTTTCGTTTCCAAGATGAAGCCCAGAGGATTGGGGCTGCGACCCCAGAAACTTGAATTTAAGCTGCCAGTAAGGCATACCACACATTGCACTAAATATCTGCTTGCCTACCAAAATGCTCAGCGAGTTTCGCAACGGGGGTTTGCCATCAAAAGCCGATTATTTGGCCTAAAAACGCGTTTTTCACGCGACTTTCTCCCCTTTGGGATGGAATAACTCCCACTAATGTCCAGTGATTGGAACAATCAATACCGCAAACGATTTCTGACAAAATTGTCTCAGAAAAGTCTCCCAACGTGTTTCACGTTAAACATGAAATTAAAAAAGTTATGGCGCCCGAAAATTGCTCCCCCTTTTTGGGTGTGGTTTTTGACTTGTAACTTTTTTCTTACTGACACCACGTAAAATTGATGTAGAGACGACTTGCTACAAATTAAATTCTACGCAAGTTGACCATACACAACTTTCTTGTTGGAGCCATAGTTTCGGAGATATAGGGGTGTCTTACTTTTTTTGTTTTTAAGATGGAGCCCGGTGGACTGGAGCTGTGACCCCAGGAAATTGGACTCAAGGGGTATACCTACTTTACAAAAAAAAATCGATTTTTTTAAGGATTTCGAAAGAAAAGTACATACTTCAGTAATGCTCAGTTAAAATTTCATAATGATTTGAGCATTACATCAATATTTATTTCGATATTTTCGAGAACGCGTTTTTCTCGAAACTACTTTTTTTGATACGGTGCCAGTGATTTCTCAAAATCTACTCAATCAATCCTTTTGTAATTTTCACAGCTTATTCCTAATATGTATAGGTATCGTGTGAATATCAAACATCATAATAACTTTAATTTTTTATATTTTTTCAAACCAGAAATTAACAAAAAAATTACGATTTTTAGACTTTGATTTTGAATCGACGCCATTTTGCTTTTTTGCCCAATTTTTTTTAATCGGTTCACACAATAGCTAGCAACATAAAAAACATAATATTTTTGATTTTCGTGTTTCAGTAATCTCTTCCGCATTTTGATGAAACGTTGGAATGATTACAACGAATGACGTGGAGACTAAAAAATGAGCCAAGGAACTTAAAAAAACCACATTATTTTCCTACCATAGCAAAGAAATGTTCACCTGACTCTCAAATAAATTTAGGCATCAATTTGTCGAAGAAAGTGTTGAAAAATAAATTTAAGACAAGAAAATTGTTTAGTGCTTTTGAAATAATCGTCACAGGATGTCGTTTGTATAAATTAAAGCAGAATATCGAAGCGTATAAAACAAAAACGAGCCGATCGAACGAAAATCTTTTCGTTCAAGCACGAGTCAATACTATAAAGAGGAACTATGCAAAGTTTCTGCAAAATTGGTCGATTCGTTCTCTAGGAATCGTCCCTACCGCACGGAAAAACAAAGTTTTTACCCTCCTTATAATTTTCCAAAAATTGATATTTTTTAATTGCATTTTTGGAAAGTTTATATACACAGAAATCTCATATTAAAATTTTGTAAAGATCGGAGCAGTCTAACTTTATTTTTGGGCAACTTTCACTTTGTCACCCGAGGGTGATTTTTCATTAAAAAAACTTTAACTTTAAAAATTCAGTCGATTTTTTGAAAATACAAGACCTATGTAACCCCTTAAGACAAACGGTGAGAACATGTCCTTTTTTCAAAGAACTTTAAAAATTTCTTGAATAATTCTTTTATCGAGGAGTTGTTGGCTAATAACTTAGCAAGCTTTGAAAAGAAGCGTTAATGGATAAATCTAAATAAAACTAATAATAAATCGACATTTAAGAATTCAAAGAACTTCTTGTAAATGGAAGAGCTATTTAAATAGAAAATCTAATAAAGTTCTGGGTCGCATTTTTTTGAGAAAAGAGAAATAACCCGAGGCATATTTTTCAATTCAATGAAGAACCAACTTTCTGGTCTGTATTTTCAAAGGGATTTAAAGCTCTTTATGTCTTTTTTTCGTCAGACATCAAAGGTGACGTTAAAAATCTCTAATTTTATTACAACTTAAAGCTACAATTATTATGCTGTCCAGCTAATCTTGCTAATTTTGTCGTCAATTTCTAGAATATGTAGATACATCCTTGAAGTTATGTAGGACTCCTTTATGATTTCAGCATTAATCTATTGCAAAATCTCCATTTTCTTCTGATTGACATCATAAATGCTCAATTGCGGATTGAATAGAGTCATCGTTTAATGTGAAACATGAATTAATTTTGTATTGGCTGAATATTTTATTATCCTGGGTAGGCATATAAATAGAAGACACGCTATTTCAGCCAAAGGATTATCATCCAAAGTTGATTGTTTGCAACAGGAACTTGGTTAAAAAAAATAGGATGGACTTTCAAATAGTTTTTAATCTAATTTTGAGTTATTTTTTAAATATTAACATAAAACATATTAACGTGTTGAATTGTTGGAGTGTGAAAGGTATTTGATGTGAATTATTGTGTTTTTTAAAAATCTAAAATTAGTTTCATAGTTTTTTTTGAGAACGACAACGGAAAAAATCGTAGTTATACATTGTACCTAGGATTTTCGGAAAAGAAAACTTGGAAAAATTGTTTTTATTGACGTCAAATTTTCAGATCGTTTCCATTTTGCAACTTTGACTACGTCGAATTTCATATTTGTGCGATACATTAATTTGATTTCAAATGATTATGAAAGAAACATTAATGAGTTATGCAAATATAGACTAGGACGACGTGAAGGTTTTCTTTTTGATTATTCATGTGATAACTCGTCGAAAGTGTTGGATCAGGTAAAGTAACAAATATTGGATATTGTTGCAAACAATTTTTATAAATTCAATAACTAGTGAGTATTCAAAAAGTTATGATTGCATTAAACAATTAAAAAGATACATTTGTAATCTACAAAAAATGAATTTCTTTTTAAAATACAATGTAGGCTAATAAATTAACTGATAAAAAATGAATTTGAGTAGAGATCTACCTAAAAGGATCATATCAGAGCTTTAATATGGTAAGACGAAACATAATTTTCACACTTTTAAAATAGCTCTCCCGTCGAAATTGTTTCACCATCACAAGATTCTGGCTTGTTTTTGAAACTGCATCTGAAAATGTAATTTCACATTTCGAAAACACGAATTTAAGCATAGATGCACATATTACATATGCTAGACCAATTGATGCAACAACAGAAGAAGGATCAGCATTATTTCAACTTTTCGATGTCTACAACAACGGTAGAAAGCTTGGTGGTAGGCTCAATGTTAACTTTGACAAAACTTTAAATTGTTCATCAGAAAAAAGACTGGATTTGTATACACCATGCAGGATCACAACTCAATCAAACTTCAGTTTAAAGTCCTTTTATCAAAATCGAAACTCAATGGCTGATATTAATATGAAATTGGGATCAGTGGTGAGTGAAATAAGTCCTGCCATGAATCCTCTTCGTTTGACGGGACTTTCTTCACAACAGGTGGTTGGAGTAGACATCAATCAACCGGAAGAAGTCCTTTTAGAACATTTCAATTCAATGAAGAACTCACATATCAACAACATATCTAGATTTGGCTATCGATTGGGCTTGCTCATACGAGACATGCTTGGGTACAAGTATTCTAAACACGATTGTTTTTAATGAAAAAGGACATTAATACTGTCAAACGATTTCAGTATAACTTGGCTTCACCGAAATATTTGGACTCAAAACTATACGTCCGGCGGTGCGCTAGAAGATGTTGAACTAGAACGGGTGGATCAAACACCAATACCATTTATAATGGATACTCCACGCTTGAAAAAAGTCTCGGTGATATTTACAGCAGGAACAATGCGAACTGCATTCCTTTTTCTTACGCCACAAAGTGCCGATTTAAGTGGCAATCGATATACTAAACCGTTTTCATTTAGGGTTTGGCTTTGCATCTTGGGATTGATCGTTGCGTTTAGTATTGGAATGAAAATTGTTTTTATTTTGGAAGGACGACTGAAAGCCAATCTAGCATTGATTCCTTCGCACCTTGCGACTATTTTAGCTAGCTTTGGGATGTTGTGTCAGCAAAGCTCGTTTCTAATACCATCATCATCCGGCGGAAGGATGTCCTATGTGCTGCTATTCATTGCATGTTTCCTTTTGTATAATTACTATACATCGTTGATTGTAGCATTTTTGCTGGGATCACCGGTTAAGTCAGATATCAAAACGTTGAAACAGTTGGCTGATAGTGATTTGGCAATTGGAATTCAGGATGTGCCCTATACACGAGCCTATTTGGTAAATTCGACTATATTTATTATCTTTAAATAGAAAGTAGATATGATCCTTTTTGTTTTTTCAAGAACTATACCAAACCAGATATCATGTATTTCAACAAGAAAAAAGCATCGTCCGCAAAGTGGATGTCACCAAACGAAGGTATATTGAAAACGCGTCAGCCAGGATTTGCATATCAAAGTGATGTTACCATTGGCTATATATTTGTGGAGAAACATTACAAATTGAATGAGATCTGCGACTTGAATGAAGTGGACGTGCTATCGCAGAAACCACTTGGCATTCCCATCAAGAAAGGATCACCATATAGTGATATACTAAAAACTAAGTAGTTTTCATTCAAAATCACTCTGAATATATTGTAGCTAAATAGTTTTCCTTAGATATTTATGGTTGCTTGAAACTGGATTAGTGTCGAAACATCATCGTTATTGGTTTAAAAGGAAGCCACCGTGCATGTCTCAGAATGTCATCGAAAGTGTTAGTCTAGGTTATGCAGCACCAATATTTTTGGTTTTACTAATTGGGATTGGAGTATCTAGCGTGATTTTGATCCTAGAGTGTTTGATGAACCAAACAATTATTTGGAAATAATGAAATGTAATGTTCAATCAACTTTTAAGTGAATTGTGGAGGATGTCTGTTTGGATAATTAGAAGAATTGATGCTTTAAGATTACGATTTTCAAAAAAAAAAAAAACAATTTTTTCAATAGCAAGAAAAAAGATATCATTTAGAAATTTTGTACTTCGTGAATCTTGGTACTTTGGGTGTATAAAAATATTTTTTTTTAGATTTTTTTATTGTTTTTTTACCCATAACATTTTAAAAAAAAACATCAAAAAATGACGATGGACGTGGGTTCAGGTGACTGGATCATCTGGGGGGAAAACAAAACGCCAAATTTATCCTTGTTTAAGTGCCTATGTCAGGTACCGGAATGATTTTTTTCATTAAAATATAACAAAATGGTGACCAATCTAGTTTTGAGGGTGGAAAATTTAGTGAAAATCGGAAAATTTGATACCAATCCTAATGATTCCGCTGCCGGGTGGCGCAAAAGTTTCTGACCTTCGACATGAAAAATCAACCCGAATAAATTTATCATCAAAAAAATATCTTCAAAATTTTTGGCACTCACTTTAAATTTTGTTATGGCAACAAGCTTTAATTAAAATAAAAATTTAAACGATAATACGAAAATAATGGCTTTTATTGAAAACTCAGCAAAAACAGGTACAAAAATTCGAAGAGGATTTGTATGTAGGCCTAATTACAAGTAAAATATGCAGACCCATAAGTACTTGGGTATTTTTTTTTATTAGCCTAAGATGTTAAGGGGTAACACCACAGTAACGGTCGAAAAATAAGGCTTTTTTTGACAATTTTTTTCAGAATCCTGGAAGGGGAGTAGGAAATTTCGATAGCACCAATCTTCAAATAAGCCTTTTTTTTAATCGATAAACCGGCGAAAAGATTTAGCGCAAACGATGAGACCAGGAACAAAAAGGAAACAAAGTTCATTATTCACATATAATTAGCTATAGAATCACGTAGGCATTTGTAGTTAAACTGATTTTTGTAGAAATGGCGCACTTTTGAATTTTTTGTAATTATTTGTAATTGTTTATATTTGTTTATAAAAAAACATTTACATCCAATCAAAAAACGGCTACGTGATGCTCAAGATATTGCATTTACAAAGCTACAAAAAAAATTGAGACTGATCGGAGCAATTGTTTTCGAGTTATGATTTCGCCCAACTCGAAAAAAGTAGTTTTGAGAAAAACGTGTTTAAAGTTTTATGTGCATTTAAATCATAAAAATGTTATATGTACATCTGCCTAATTCTGACGCACCTGGTGGTCTTCTGTGAAACTATGAGCTCTATGCTCCAAAGGTAGCATGCCCAATCATCATTTCAACCAGTAACACTAATATATAAGAGATGACAACGGGCGCGCAGAGGGCGGTAAGATATGTGCTTAGCGCATGCTGTAGACGTTGCCAGAAAATCGAGAATTTGACGCAAAAAATTTTTTTTTCAGCTATATAACGAGAAAAATACTATTTTTGAATATATAAAGGTTCGTTTCGAGCTATAAAAAAATTGGATTTTTTGAACCGCTTACTGTGGTGTTACCCCTTAAGTCCTGTACAATAAAAAGACGTTTGAAAATATAAATTTATCCATTCAGATTTGGTTACTTGAAGTGAATGTACCAAATTTATCGAAAGACCTTAATTTTAACGCTCTTTTGTACGAACCCTAAAAACTTCGTGAATCTTCAACGAATTGTATTGGATTTTTTTTGCGACGATAATGGTAAGTGGCCAAATTCAAAAACGTATTGCAATTCAACGCATTTATCGATTGAGGTACAGCTGCAGCAACATTTGCAGAATACTTAGGATCAGCAAGAACACCGTGAAAAAATGATGCAATGCCGAAGAAGGAAACGTGAAGATATGCAAAAAGTGGTCGATCGACGGTACTTTCAGCAGAAGCAAATAGAAAAATTTGAACATTGGCTGAAAATAGACTAGGAGTGGGGACACGAACAGTGACGAAACAACATTCGAGACCGGCATAATTTCTGCCAAAATCTCAAAAACCTCAGATTTGCTGATGACAATGCGCGCGGTGAAAGGCTGCGTGCAAACATCCTTTTTACGGACGAGTCGTGGATCAAACTGCATCCAATACCCAACCGACAGAATAGGACAGTGAGAACCAGCAATCCTGCAAATATTCCCGTAATACAGACTCCGAAATTCGACTTAAAAATCATGGTAGCTGGCGGAGTGAGCAGTCGCGGAAAAGCCAATTTCACTTTTTTCAGCAAGGAGTGTCTGTTAATGGAGAATATTACAGGGAAAATATTCTCCCTGGTTTTGTGCAATGCCTTACTAATCGTCAACAATTCAGGGACGGAAAGGAAGTGATTTTAATGCAAGATGACGCCAAGCCGCATACTGCCAGATTTATCGGTTGAATATTTTTTTTTTAAATCGTGTCCGGCAGCGTAAAAACATGAATTCCAGAAAATCACGTTTATTTTTTTTAAACGCTATATATTTCTACTCTGCCTGGGTCATACAAAATTTCTTCTTCTTTTACATACAGCTCAGCTCCTGACTAGCTAATTTTGAATCTCTGTGAGCTGTTCTGATTTTTTGAAAAATTGTAACCTAAAAGACCCCTTAATTGCCATTCGTCAAATTACATTTAGTAATTTCGTTGAATATATGCACGCTTTGCATTAAATGCGTGTAGCATTTACACAAAATTCACAGATTTGCAGATAAAATAATCAAAGCCTATTTCTAGACACTGATCGTTAATCCTACCACAAAAGGTTAAAAAGGTTTCCTGTTATGCAAATGCACCTTTCAAATTGTCACATAATAATTTCAACATTAAGAAAACCTCTTAATTATGCATTCAAAGAATAGCCAGTATCCTTTAAACTTGACTTTATATCGCCTTGACTTTCTCGTTAAATGCTACTCAAATTCATCATCATTGGCCGCAACTCCTACTTGATCCTTTTTGTCCATAAAACCACAACTACCCACTTTACCATTCTCATAATTTAAAACATCCTTTTCAGTATCGTTCAATGCAAACTTAGCCGCAGGATATGCTTTTGTCATTGAAACTAGGTCCTCAACACATTTATGCAACATCTATATGGATTGACATTCACGAATAAAATACTCTAGTTCGTTCTTACTTCTCGTCCTTCTGTTCTTCTATTACTTTTCAAAGAATTAAAAATTCTGAATACGTTTTGCATTAAATTGCCTACGAAATGGTGACTTAAATTTCCATAATCCTTTAAATCCAACCAGCATAGTTTTAGTTTTATCGCTATTCTGCTGGTGGTATCAATGCCTTTACCACTAACATCGTAATCGGCAATGAAGACGAGCCCAATAGATTTATATAGGCATATTTGGTTGGCAGGACATTTTAAGGATATTTGATTGTGCACCGAAAATGCTAAGTTATTATTAGCTAAACTTCTTTTCATAATAAAAACATTTTCATGCCGAACAAATTCGAAACTGTATACAAGCTTAGTCCGGGCAAATAACGCAAGGATATCTTATCTTGCATCCAGCCTGGTGTCATCTTAAGTCGAACAACATTCCAATAATGCTGTTGTGGGATAAAAATTCATGAATAGTCTATCGTTTTGCTTTTTTCCACCTTGCGACGAGCTGCTGCAGTTGAAGAGATAATGCCCGGTGGCATGCTGTTCCTCGGGATGATCCTTGATTTGCCACATGTAACATGTCGATGAAGAAGCTGTACAGTTGTCGTCAACGCTTAAATGCTTACGATACATGGAATGTGAGGACAGAAGAACAAGATGCTGGTTGGTAATGGTAATGGTCTATAAAAATTCACCTTGTCGACAGATAGAAAAGCAATGACTATCCTAGCTAGCGTACAATATATTCAATCAGATGCTGAGCTGTTCTTTTTTCTTGCTGTGTTGGGAAGATTTGCAGTGGGGGTAGATAAATAGGATAGAAGGATGAAAACGTTACTGAGATACTTACACCAGATTGAACTGAAATCTTGTAGAGTATTTGAGGCGATAGAAGACACCTGTTGATTTTTTTCTTCCGCAGACGATTCGAAATAAATTGGAAGGATGAAAATTTATAGACGGACGAAACTGATTCAGTAGAAAATTGTATGATTGTGTGTGTATGTGTGTGTTTGTGCACTATATTCGGATGATATAAATTGGAAACTTGAGGACATTCTTCCAGCCAATGATTTTGATAAGGATTTTATTTGGCAGAGTGATATAATAATGTTACTTTGATACTGCAAGGGAAACAAGAATGAAGGGTCAATTTTCGGGAAATAATGTTTTCAGGATAAAAATCGTAGTGAAGTTTTGCATGAAAATTGAAGAGCATTATACTGTTCTGCATACTGCAATATTTTACAAGGACCGAATTCTATAGGATGGACAAATTTTATTCTGCATTACAGGAATCACTTTTCTTAACAAAAATAGGTATGTCTACATTTTATACAATCTTGTTTTTTGAAAAAAAGCAAAAAAAGATTGGATCCCATCAGGATCAAGGCCTGTCCTCAGGATTGAACTTTCAATTTATTGACGAAACTAGCTGACAACATAATAGAGCATTTAATACAGTCGCTGGTAGCACAGGTGGAAGATATGAAAACGTTCCTGAAGCTTTTCAAAGGATAACTGTGCTGAAGTAAAATAAAGACCTTGAGGATGTTTAAGGGGCTATCCTAGTGTGAAACCTCAAAATGTAGATATTTTTTTGGGAATTTTTCAAACAAAAAGTACTCAACCAATTGTTTTCAAAATTTCAAATTAAACGATTGGTGCATCATCTGGTGAGACCAGAAAAAAGGATAGCTCCACTGCTGCAGTGATTGTGGCTGATAGAGTGCATAAAACATGAAATTTCGAAATAATCATTGAAATATAAGACATTTTTTACACATCCTACTAGATTTTTGAAAAATATGTAAAATTTGCAATATGACACAGTTTTGAAAAAAAGGATTGAAATTTGCTATAAGCTTGGTTTCTCAACTATCCAAATGATATTTTTCATCCAATCAAAAAACCCTAGTTGTAGGTTAGTTGATCGTATAACTAAATGTGTTTAAACATGCTGTCAAAATTTCAAGTCAATCGGATGTTTCGTTTTTGAGTTAAAGCTGCAGCAAATTTGAAAACCATCGTTACGAGAAAAACGCGGTTTAATTTAAATTACTAATTTGTATACAAGCAGCTGTGTTCTTCGAATCCATACTACTTCAAAAATATTCAGAGTTCAGCCTTGAAATTTTAATATGCTATTTTACATGATTGGTTGGTTGTAATGGCAGCCCCTTTTATCCAAAGGTGGCTCGCGTAGGCCACGATAGGCTCATTGTGGTACCACAGAAGATTAGGGCGCCAGTAGAACCTGCGGGATGACGAGTACCATCCAGATTCTCGTATGAAGTCGGCTATGCAGCCAATGTCTAAATCAGCTACCTTCGTGAGGTTGTCCAAGCCCAAAGTTTCCATGCGCTTCCTGGACAGTGCTGGGCATTCGCACAGAAAGTGTTTGATTGTTTCTTGCTCTTCCTCTGATCTGCAACTTCGGCAGAAATCATTGAAAGAGACACCCAATCTTTCTGCGTGTCTGCCGATCAGACACTGTCCCGTCAGTACGGAAACGACGGAACTCAGGACTCCACGGCTTATATTGAATAGCCGCTTGGTGCGTTTAGAGCACAGTGCGTGCCAAGTTTGCCTGGTTGTGCAACAGGTTTCTTCGAACAGTCAGGCCCTATTCGCAGCCTCCACGTAGTACTGCTTAAATCCTAGCTTTATGGAGGCTAGGAGTTGACGCTGAAAGACGCTGCAGTGGTCTAGTAATCGGAAGGATAGTTTCAGGCCTACCTGTTCTGAGAACACGCCACAGCGAACTCTTCCATCCATTTTTGATCCATCAGTGTAGATGTCGATGGATTTCAGTATCCCACCTCTATCTGTGGTCCAGTCTTCCCTACTCGGGATGACTGACCTGAAACCATGGTGAAAACAGGGAATCGGAGGAACAAGATCCACTTTCCCTGACGTTGGTCCATCCCTCCGTAGTATTGTGGAGTGACCAATGTTCTCCTCATGCCAGAGTCGCAGAGCTTTCAATCGAACAGCAGTGCACTTGGCCTGCTATCTCGTAAGAAGCCCCGTCGGAAGCCAATTTAATAGCATAAATAATGCCTTTGTCGGGGTAGTCCGTAGAGCCTCGGTGATTGCAATAGGCGCAATCCTTCTGACCTTATTTAGCAGGTTTACATTTGATGCTTTCGCCATAGCAGGCCACCAAATAACTGCGCCATACAGAAGGATTGGTTCCACTATCGCTGTATAGAGCCATGATACAATTTTGGGTTTCAATCCCCACCTTTTCCCAATAGCTCTTTTGAAGCAGTTGATTGCGAATGCGTCTTTGTGTGCTCTTTTTGCTAAGTTCGCTAAATATTAGACCTGATGAGATGGGTTGAGACTTATCTCATCAAGTTTAGGTGAGACAAATCGTGGAATTTGGTATCTTCTTGTGAAAAGGATAAATTCCGTTTTCTGGGGATTAATCTTTAGACTGCACTCTTTGCTCCATTTGGTAGGAATACCCAGGGCAAAGTTTAGTCTTTCAGATAGAGTGTTAACAAATTTTCCCGATATTGCTATTGCAAGATCGTCTGCATAAGCTACGACTCTGCTGCCAGTCGCTTCTATTTTTGACAGGAGTTTATCCACTACTAGGTTTCATAGAAGGGGTGATAGCACTCCACCTTGTGGTGTGCTTCTGCAAACCCTCCTTCTTAAGGTACTGTTTCCTAGCGTGGAGTTGATATTCCTGCTACTAAGCAAAGCAGTTGTCCGATGAACCATATCAGGTTGTCATCGGCATTGCTTTCCGCAAGTGCTTTGCCAATAGCCATATGGCTGACATTGTTGAAAGCCCCTTCAATGTCTAGAAAAACTGCTTGCGTGTATTGGTTGACGCTTAGCGTTTTTCGATGTAGCTGGTGAGCGAGAGCCATTTCAACCGACCTCCCATTTGTGTATGCGTGCTGCGCATTGGAGACTGGTTTCAGAGCAGCTCTTAGATGGATCTCTATCAGCCGTTCCAGAGTTTTCAGTAGAAAAGAGGTGAGACTGATAGGTTTGTAATCCTTAGGTGAGGCGTGGGATGTCTTACCCGATTTAGGTATGAAAACTGTTTTAGCTTCTTTCCAATGCTGTGGAATGTAAACCATCCGTATACATGCTTTGAAAATGGCGTTCAGCCATGGCAGTGCAATATTGATACCCTGCTGGATCTCAACAGGTGAGATGTTGTCCATGCCAGGGGATTTAAAGGGTTGAAATGAGCTGATTGCCCAGCGTAAGAGCCTGTCATTTACAGGCACAGTGGTTGGCACTTGGCATACAGCCCGGGAGCGTGTGTGGATCCGCTTTGTCAGCCGCACACTCACTACCCGGGAAGTGCGTATCCACGAGAACGGACAACGTCTCGGAGCTGGATTTCATCCAAACTCCATTTGTGTCTTTAACAGACCCTAAAAATGAGGCGGAACTCGTCATGACTTTACGTAAACGACTGACATCCATGAAGTTTTCCATTTCTGCACAGAAACTTCTCCAAGAGGTGCGTTTGGCCTTTCTGATAGAGGATTTGAACTTCTTCAGTTTTATTTTATAAGAAGACCAGTCATTAGTTTCTTTAGCCCGATTGAAAAACTTCCCACATTCCTTCCGCAGCTCTGCAATGTCACTGTTCCATCATGGGAGCTTTTACATGGTATAAGCTATCAAAATATATTGATTACACTAGGATAGCACCTTGAGGTAAGAGAATTAAATGTTCTACCATACAACAGAAACAGTTAATTCATGCAAAAAAAAATCCAGGAGATGAAAAAGACCTTCAGGATATCTCAGATAGGAAGATACTATCATCTAATAGAATCAGTATAATATTAAAGGACAGATGTTGAACACACCTCAGATGATCACAACTGTTCGGATGAGAAGCATAGCTCTAGAAGATCACGAAAAGGTCCTACATTTCATTTACTTTAACAAGAAAACGGAGAGTGGCTGCAAAGGATCAAAAGAAAATTGAGTTTGAAAGCTTCGAATTATGGGAGAAAAACATTCGCCGAATGGAAAAATATGATTGCTTCAATTTCCATTGACAAAACAGGAAGTGTCCCAACTAAGCAATATAATGCACTTTCTGTTTCAAAATTTTCGTATCAAATAAATATAACAAAGAGTTTCTTGCCCACTTCTCTTACAATGCACACACTGTTTTCTTTAAGTTTATCCGACACATCACTTCATTTATATAAATCATATAATTAAAAATATCCTTAGAAACACAGATGCCAAACCATGATGTGTCAAGCATATCTCCTTGCACTGCTGAGCTTCGATTTCTCAGGAGACGTAGTTCAAATCGAACATCATTTTCAGCATCTTTCAAAGATCCTCCATATAAGTGTATATATATCCTGGAGACAGTGTTTCCCTGGAAACCTCAGAGCTATTTCAACCGTGTGTATCCTTTCGCATTGACATTGGAAATATGCCGAACAAATACCTGTTGAAATGTTCGTTAACGAGCAAAACATGCTTCATCACGTGGGAAATTCAATTTCTTTTGCTATCAACTACAGTGGAAACCTATTTCCCAACGATTAGATATGAAAATTGGCAATTACGTTTGTGTTTGTGTTAAAGATTCAGTGTTGTACATGTGTCCTGTTTGATTATTTGTTTTTGGTTCAAGAACAAGGTGAACAGGTAGAATCCAAATAGTCCTGATTGTTTGAATGTTTGATATCTTATTTGGCTTTTATTTCAGCAACAACCAATCAAGGATGTACAATTTCGTTTAGCACTTGCTTGAATCAAGAAACTCTTTTTAGATGCAAGTAGCTCGTCTGTGCTAAGTACATATTTACTTATGCTCTCCTATGAAAACAAGCTTCTTAGTACAGTTGAACATAAACTGAATGATATCCTTGGACATTGACCGCAAAAGATTCCTTGAACATTTGCTGAAGTGGATCACTTCTAAGTTGATTCGTTGGATTATTCAACTTTGAGGCAAGCTTTACAGTGGTTTATGGTGTTATTTAGGGATTTAGTTCAACGGTCAGAAAAAGCTTTATTTTTGTTTTCCATCGTAACACTATATACAAAGGATTCTTCCACTTATTATCCATCTAAACCTATTATAACTTTCAGGACAATAATAAGGCTGATGACTTATTAACAACTACATAACCATCTGTTGTTCTTCCAGCACTAGCTTCATCCACCCGAACAGAAAGCGAACAAGTGTCCTGGCAACCGACCAAGGTTAGCTGTGTAATTAGAAGCTTTTGTTGTAACGCGACTGGCATCCTTCAGGCGATGTTTATATCCTTGAGAAAGAGTTCAATTATCGATAAGACGAATGGTGACACAATTCAAGTAGTTTCCAAAAGAAAAGTGCTGTTAAATGAAAATTCCCGTGAATGCAAGATGTTTTCGCGTTGTTCACGTTTCAGAGGAACTGTGATCAGTAAGGATAAGTCAATTTGAAAGAAAATCGAAATGGATGGAGTGGAAGGATGCGCGTGAAATGAGTCACAATAGGATTTCAATTACGCTAACTTATTTGCCGGTGGAATTGGATTTATTTATCGTGGTTCAACATTTGCGTGGTTTGATGGTAATTCAATTAATTTGAAGAACGCTGTATTGTGGTATTGCTGGCATGAATTATATTGCATTTTATTTTGTTGTTTGGTTGATTGCTGAAATATCTTGAACAAGGATTCGTACATCATTTATTCTTTTTAATCTTGCATCTGAGGTGTTTACTTAGGAGCCGTAATAGATAGAAAATAATTACAGATACGCACAATAGACTGTCATCATGTTTTGAAAAATATTTGAATATAAAATTACAGTAAAAAAGTTGGAATAAAATTTTCATATGAAAATAAATTATGACTTAAAAATTATCGCTGATGGAAAATGTTTCAATAAAAAAAAAAATCCTAAACATTTTCGATGGTTTCGCTTAAAAATTAATTAAGATTGTAAATATTATTTTTCCTGCCATACAATTCGAAACAACATGTTTTTTCTTATTGAAATTTTGGATTGTAAATAAACTGTGGAACAGATCAAACGAGTCCTTGAAAAATTCATTAAAAAAATTGCCGAAAAATTTTATTCCAAAACAAAATAATTTTTTTATCATTAATATTGTTTGAAATTTGTTTGTGAAAAAATTGCCGAGACACTTTTTCTGAATTTATTATTCTGTAAACTTTTTTTCCTTTAAAATATTTCCTCAAGATAATAATTGATTCGCATTAATTTTGTTTTGTACATCGGTTAGGATTCACTAATTATGTTTTTTAATATAAAACCAATCTTGTAGCAACTATAGACTTCAGTTTTATATACAATGGTGGTCAAAATAAATTTCTTGTAAAACATCTATTTTTTCAGCTGGCAATGCTTTTGAAGTGACGCAATCAGCTGCAATGAATTATTAGATTGGGAGGACAGTTTTGTATGTAGCAAGCCTGTTCACATGTTTTTTGGCACATGTCAAATTGCATTTAACAATCAAAGGACCATTTTCACATTGGACAAAATAATAAATACAGTTTTTTTAAGTAGTTTCGAGCCACTTTTTAATTTTTTTTCCAAATTTATTTTCTTTCGAGTAAGTTTAGTGAAAACTTTTCTAATAAGTTCAAATTATTTGATTTTCGAATAATTCTTAAGTTTAAACATGGGCCGAAATAAGCACTGTTCCCCAGAAACGAGGATCAAAATTCAACGCCTAGTGGCCGACGGCTACCTTCTTCTAGAGATTGCGCAAATTTCTCACTGCTCTTTGGGAATGGCCCAAAATGCCATGAAGGAGAAGAATGATAAAGAAAATTGCAGCCGGCCACGAAAAACAACATCATTGCATCGAAAAATTGTGCGCGTCACTAAAAGGAACGCTTTCGCGTCTTCAGTCGTGATTTTGCGGGAAACAAATGCTAACGTGAGTGCTAGAGTAATTCGTAGAAGATTATTGGACGCAGACTTACCAGCCCGGTCATCAAGAAAAGTGCCTTTCCTAAGTAAAAAAACATACGGAACCGACTAAATTTTGCAAGGGCCCATTTAGATTGGAGTGGAGAAGAAGGCATGAGAAAATGGCGAAATATTCTCGGGAGTGACGAATGCAAGTTCAACATCTTCGGACCGGACGGAAAAGAATATGTTAAGCGTCCTCCCAAGAAACCATTTGATCCACAATATACCAAAAAGACTGTTAAGCATGACGGAGATAACATAGTGGTGTGGGAAGCATTTTCTTGGTATGGTGTAGGCCCAATTCAGTTGATTGACGGGACTATGACCAAAGAAAGTTATTTAGACTTACTTAAGGACATAATGCTGCCATTTGAAAGAAGACATGCCGCTTCGATGGACATTTCAACATGATAATGATCCTTAGCACTCTGCAAAAATAGTGAAGAAAACAAATTCGGTTCTCGATTGGCCGGCGCAGTGACCTGACTGTAATCCTATTGAGAACTTGTGGAAGCAAGTCAAGGATAGGGTTTATGTACACAAATCCAGAAATAAGTTCGAATTGTGGACTGGAGTAAAAAGAGAGTGGCACCTGATTTCAAAAGAAAGCTATGAACATTTAGTGGATTATATGCCAGCTCGTTGCAATCAAATTCTTACAAATAAGGGTCACGACATAAACTACTAAGGTGATATTATAAAAAAATAAAAATAAAAACTTTTCTTGAAAAGAATTAAATTTTACAATAAAATGTTTCATACTGTATTTATTTTTTTGTCCACTCTATAATTAGGATAATGAATCCAATTCGAAATATATTAAAAACCCGTTAACAGGTAAGATGCTATTTTTCCTACTACATAATATGTTCTACACATTTTAACATATCGTTTCAATAGAATGGCTTAACCTTCAAGGTATTGAAGCTGAAAAAATAGATGTTTTCCAAAAAACGCAGGCGTGTATTTCTTATTTTGACCACCAGTGTATTTATAAGGACCTGCTAATTTAATGTTTTGCACTTATTCTGCTTGATTATGTCGTTTTTCAACTGAATGAATGATGTTTGCAATCAAGACAACATGAAATTGACTTCAATTATCCTGACCAAAATACAATTTGTCAATGCTAAATATCCTTCCTCTGTTTGAGCATTCAATACAATCCTAATTTAAGTCCATACGACACATGAGAAAATTCAAATGCAAATTGTATTGATTGTATTATAGTACTAGATATTATAAGTATCCTCGACGGACTCAAAACCTTTCTCTGTAATTAAGGAAAATCACTCCTACGAGACACATCGCATCGTCATCATTTTACCGGAACATTTCTATCATGCAGATAGTTTTGCTTCTACAGAAGCAACAACATTTAATCATATTACAATACTACAAATTAGTTGTTAGTTCAAATCAAGGAACATCGTCGTTTAGAGGCTATTACAACTCTCATGCAGAAGGTAGCTACATTGCATATGGCAAACATAGTCCTGATTATGATAACCATGTAAGTCGTCGCACTATTCCAGCTTTCTATCCACGTAGAACATGTGGATTTGTTGGCATCAAGACGCAATTTCCTGTTTTATTAAAGCAAAGGTGTGTGCAAACATTTGTTTGCTTTCACATATGTTTGTATGGGAACATATGAATGTCGCGTTATAAGGTTGAACAATTGCAAGAGCTGAAGGACTCCTAAAGTGGTTGAGTTGGCATTTAAACCAGTAAAACATTTAGTTGAATTGCTGTTGTTTTCAGGACAGTTTTCGGAGCCATACACAAGGAGGACTAGATGTCGATGAAGAGACATATACATAGCTCGATTGGAATATTGTTCATTCCAGCAAGGTAAAAGCTTTGAGTGATGTGAATGTTAATAATTGAGCGCTATTTCACTATTGTTAACAATTGATCATCATTACTGCTATATTATACCCTATGCAAAGATAAGAATCAGCTGTCCTTTATCAAATGTTATGATCAGAATTTTCTATACATATTCCAAAGCTGGAAGCGTAGACCATTCTCTCAAATTAACTTGTTACGTTCGCCACGCAGCGTGGTCGGTCCACAAACCCATAAGGGCAAAATATGGGACTGCCCTGCCCTTGAAGGCCCCAAACTACCATGCGGGCAAACCGAGCCGATTCTAAATGGTATATGCGAGTCGCCACTTCACACAAGGCGTATTGGAAGAATAAATATAGAGAAGAATGTAGTTTAAGGATATTGAATTATGCACATATATATTGGACTAGACAGATAAGTAAGAAGTAAGGTTGTTATGAAAAGGTTGTTCCTGATCATGCACGCAAAGGCTGAGTAATTTAAAGTATCATCAGTAGCGAAATAAATTTTATGGGATAGTTCTTTTGATTATACATATATCTTTGATACTGACGTATGCTGAAACATGCCGGACTCGCTGTCTGTGTCTAAGGATTCGAATTCAACGCACCGATGAAACGAGTCAGGTCGAAAATCCTCAAAGTCCTCAAAATCTAGCGTCACAAGTTGTATGCCCAAAGGCCGCAAACATGCACATAGCAGCCACAGTATCCCTCCGAGGTGCAACGCCATGACCAATCGTGGAGACCGAGCCTGGAGCTTAAATCACCAGGTGACGTGCGGCCGAAATTGCCACAAAACCTGTCGTAGACAATGAATGCTTCAACGGGGTCAGCAAACTTGGCTGGCCATTGACCGCCGATGCAGCGAAAACGGGATCGGGAGATCCTATTAACATCGCCGGGAGAAAAGCTGGCGGGACTGTTCGGTGTGGTTGAGACCCAAGAAAGGGCACGTTGGTGTACGGGATTCAGCGGCGAAAGTCTTTTGAGTTGGCGGAATCGGGTTCTTAATTGGGAAGACTTGGAGAAACGGCTCGGCATCTTACGTGTGTGCAGCTATAGCGAGGCGCGGAAACGGCGACCAGCGGAAGGAGTCGGAAGCAGCCATCTGAATAGGTTAAGAATAATTGGAACTAGACATAAGTATAGATGGGAGAGTTAGCTAGGTTTCAACAAATAAAATAGTGCATTTAGTTAAATTTGGCGTATTTGTGTGAAGTGGCGAAGATAACGTCGCGTCGGCTCCTTTGCTTTCGATTCACTTTTTCAAATTTTATATTCGATGGGTCGTCGCGAATCCTGTTCCCGTTTCCGGATTCGCGGACAGGGCAGTCCCGGCGCAGAAAAGGGTGGCGCCCTTATTAGAAAGAAATATTCCTACACTACTCTTCGCGGGTTTAAGCCGGGTGGGATCGCGTACGTTATAGAATTTACAGCTGAAACAAACTTACTTCGTGATTAAAAATATACTTGAAATTATATAGCTTTATTTTTGAGGAAGTTATTTTCTTCAAATTAAATTTTCTAAGCCTTAAAATTTTTCAACGATTTGTTTGGATTTTCCTTATCACTCAATTTTTTAAAAAGAACTCTACAACCTCCCAATTTAAAACAACATTATGTCTATTGTTTTGGAGCAAAGCATTGTCGATGCAATAGTGATGTTATCTCTAGCGAATGAAGGATGTTAGCAGCTATGGGCACAATGTGTACGTTAATTCTCATTTTATACTCATCCAAACAAATATATTTGCTTGAAGATAGATTTGTTTCGTATTTCAAAAACTGTACGACCAAGATCTTCATTACAATAAAATATGTTATATTTTTCACGCAGGACTTTGAAAAAAAATTATAGTTCAATTTGAAATGCAATAAATGGAGTTTCTTACCGTGTGGTTGGAGACAAATTTTCTATCAAAAGAAATACGAAAATAAGGACTTTCTGCCGAGTGTAGCATTTTTATGCTGGTGTTCAGCTAAAAAAAATCATTATTGTCTCCTTGGTCAGTTTTTCATCAGCAAGTAGAGAATGAAGGACATAAAGATGCTATTGAACCTAAGAAATAAACAAAACAGGAACCGTTAAGCGTACTTTAAAATTCTGAGCAGTCCTCGAATAGAAGATATTTGACATTGTTATTTGGCTGAAAAACAATAGCTTGGCGTAGCCATTCAAACTTGAAATTGCGGAGTGACAAACTTTGCAGCACGATCTAGAAGAAGAATCTTTAGTTTGGATTACTGATAGATCCAAGAATAAATCAGGTACTTATAAAGGAGTGGAATAGTCAAACGTCAATATCCTGAACAAAACTGGAACCATTTTTTAAACGAAAATAAAGTTAAGGATAAGGTACAATATTCAAAAAAAATGTATATTTATAAGCACCATCTGATAGTGGGTCTATGGTAAAGGTGCTAATCCTAAGATTCTGAGCTTCTAGTCTAAAGACGCTTTCAAAATCTGATTGTAAACATATATTGGACAGTGAAGCAATTAATTGCATAAAAATGCTGTGAACCTTACGAAGATTAAATGAGAGAGAAGTCTTTTTGAATTATAGTCTTCTGGGGTATAGCCAAAAATCATTGTGCTGCTCTCGCTTCTCAAAATTGATCGAAAAAAATATTCCTGTATGTTTTCACCATTGTTAATTGTTAGTTAAATTCAAGGACGAAGGATATCGTATACTTTACAGTAAAAAAGTCACCTTCTAGTGGGACATGGTCGAGCACTATTTAAACAATAATAGCCCCGACAAATATGAACCGATTCGCTTAAAATTTACCTGGAATATTATGGGATAAGTTCAAGCGTTTATCTTGGAGGACACGTTACAATTTTTTCCAACCTCATAATTTTTCCGGGGTGTGTTAGAAGATTCAAATTGAATGTTGAATTCAGTATTGAATACTTTGCATAAGTGATTTTCCAGATAAATCTGTTTTGAAGATTCAAGTGGACAGTTTTTTTGTTTTTTTGGAACGTTGTTCCTTTGAAATTGACCAACTAATTAAATGTATTTTCAAGTAAAATGATTCTACATTTTTGTTAAAAAAATATTAAATTTTTTATTATGAACATAGTCAGTAAATTATCGAAATATGATTAATTATTTTTTTCGGAATTTCTAGTTGGAAATAGACAAAGAAAAAATTCATATTCACCGGAAGTTTAGTACATATGGTTCATAAACATGATTAATTACATTCAAATGAATCTTTCATATGAACTATACTAATCTTGGTTACGGTTTTTAATAAAAAGCACAGATTTGAATTAGTTACAACACACCAATAACCTTGGCTACAATAGTATCTATTTAAAAAGATATGTGCTCAAATGTAAAAATATAAGGTCATGAGAAAACATACTCTTTAGATCTGATTAGCCGAGTGCATTATGGATGTGTTTTTTCCCTATATGATTCATATGTAGACTAATAAGATCATGTGACCTTTATTCTTTCTATTTAATATTCTAAATCTACAATTTCAATCATAGATTATAGAAGCGTAAATCGGCAACCTTCAAACGATGAAGGTTGTTGCATGTACATATGAAATAGTACACATATGAATAGTGTGTATGGTCAGTGGAAAATATGATAATGAATGTTTACAATTGGTAAACCAACCACAAAATGTAATATGTAACCCATTTACATATTGCAAAGAAGCAGTTTCCATTCAAGTGATGATGAAATGATCATTATTGTGGAGATAGATTGTGTTAGTGTACAGAAAGCATTGATGGTATCATATATATATATATATATATATATATATATATATATATATATATGTATATATATATATATATATATATATATATATATAGTGTAAACTCTATATAACAACACTCTTTATAATGAAAAACTCTCTACAACGTAAACAATGCTTGACCTTGGTTGGTTTCCCTTTTAACCCTCATACTTATTCACTCTTTATAACGAAGCCGACATTCTCTATTACGAAGATATTTGTGTCGTTAGAAACGTGTTCTCATGGTAAAGAACGATTTTTATGCATGTCGATAATTCCAAGAATGAATAGGCACAGTTTTATTGCTTTTATTATGCAGTGTTGTCTTCGTTAGGCAAGTGTTTACTGGATAAAGTTAAAATTCTAAGCATTGAATAATATTACCGCTACGATTAGTAACTATTTTGTGAATATGAAGTGAGCATATTGGGAGCGACAGTTCTCAAAAGTTGAAAAAATGTTTTTTTCAATACGAAAATTTTGCATTATCCCTTATTTTTCTTTAATTTTCACGTTCATAATGCAGAATCTTTTTTCAAAAATTAAATCTCTGTTGTGTTATTGTTAAAAAGTTAGAACATCATTTCACTCTAATTCATCAAACTTTCATTGCAAAAGGACTATAAATGCAAACAGTTTTTACCAAAAATTCGCGTCTAAAATAAAATTTGCGTTCTGAATTGAAGTATTCGGCTGTCCCCACACGAAAGTGCTTTCAATCACAATCTTTTGAATGAACAATAAAACAAATATGTATTTGAAATGTTTTTATTAAAATTATTTACAGCATATGTTCAAAGTGGCTTCCTTCCATTGTCAAACAAGACCTGCTTTTCTTTTTTATGCTCCGTATCGAACTTGACAACATCTCGCTTGTTATTTCAGCGGCGGCATTGGTAATTTTCGAAGAAAGTTGTTCCAAGGTGTCAGGAGCCTCCTTGTAAACAATTTCTTTTAAATGTCCCCACAGAAAATAATCCAACGGGTTTAAATCCGGAGATCTTGCAGGCCACCGCACGGGACCATAACGCCCTGGCCAGCGATACTGGAATTCTTGGTGCAGCAAAGTTGTAACCTCTCCGAAATTATGTGGAGGTGCTCCATCATGTTGAAACCACATCCTCCTTCTCCTTGAAAGTGGTAGGCTGTCCAATAATGTTGGCAATACATTCTCCAAAAAATGTTTGTAGCCTTGGCCAGTTAAGCGGTCCGGGAGAATATATGGCCCTATAAGTTGATCTCCAATAATACCTGCCCAAACGTTAAGTCTCCATCGAACTTGGTGATGTCCTTCACGTACCATATACGGATTGGCTTCGCTCCACCAATGGGAGTTGTGGCAGTTGAAAATTCCTTCCTGGGTGAAGAGGCATTCGTCCGTAAACAATTTTTTTTTCAAAGTTCGGGCTTCGTAGAATTTTTCTCTGTAGCCATTCACAAAAATCCACTCGCTTTGCGTAATCCTCTGTATGTAATTTTTGCACCTTCAAAAAGTGGTAAGGGTGCAAATTTAAACTACGCAAAATGATTTGCACTGTTGACTTTCTAAGCCCCAATTCTCTTGCTATTCCCCTTGTGCTGCAAGTTGGGTCTTGCACAACGAAATTGAATACGGCTTCTTCGACGGCAGGTGTTCTTGAAGACCTAGGTCGGCCCACGTCCGATTGCGCACCTTGAGCAAGTCTCCCTGTTTCTCGTCCCCGAATTTCAAGCCTCCGGAAGACGTTGGCATCTGGATGTCGTCTGTTAGGGAATCGTCTTCTATACTCGACGGATGCACGCTGACTATTTGTTTCACATGCACCAAGCACAAGAATCATGTCGAAGTATTCATTGGCTGAGTACTCCATTTCTGATCTTTAGTAGCCAATCAATGAAAACTGTTAAATAACTCTACAAAAAGGTATTTGTCTCGTAAAATACTGCTTTTTACTTGTTATCATCGTATGACGATGCCCCATCCTAATTTATGGATGTAAATTTTCTAGCCCATAAGTGTTGACTGATTATATCCGAATGTAAATGCTTTCAAATCAATTAAAAACCAATTTTCAAAGGTTTTATGACTGCTTATAATCAGCTCAAGCACTAATTAATCCCAAACACCGTTTACCAGAGTTGTCTGCATATTAGGCACCTTTTTGAATTTTTGTTTTAGAATTTGCAGGCGTGTAACTATTAGAAATTGGCAAATAATAATAATAAAATGAAGTTCTAACTTTTCAACAATAACACAACAGAGATTTAATTTTTGAAAAAAGATTTTGCATTATGAACGTGAAAATTAAAGAAAAATAAGGGATAATGCAAAATTTTCGTATTGAAGAAAACATTTTTTCGACTTTCGAGAACTGTCGCTCCCAATATGCTCACTTCATATTCACAAAATAGCTTCGAATAGTTGCAAAAAACTATTATCTGCGTTTTATTGTTTGTTTGAGTGTTGTATCTTTCATAACTGTGAAGATATTGCGTTTTTACTAATTAAAGAACGTCATTTTTTCAAAATTTTAAAACGCCTGTGGCAGCTAAAGGGTTAAGAAATCGAAAAAAAAAATTTATAATATTTTTTGCTTAAAATTGTTCAAAAAATCACGTGGTGAGGAGCCTGTGCGGCAATTTCTGGACACCCTATATATATATATATATATATATATATATATATGACATAAATATAATCACCTCCAATCAAAAAAAGGTGTTCTATATATGATAAGCAGGCCCACATCAGAACCCAAAACATTTTTGCACACCATTTTGAATGTATGACAACTTCAGAACCGTTTTGCATTACAAAATTTATTTCTTAAGAGAAGAGTATGGTGTTTTATACTCTTCAAGAGTGTTCAGTTAAAATTTTAGGTCGGTTGGAGCAAAACTGACTGAGCTACAGGATTTTAAAACTATGCTCTTCGGCGCGCTATAAACTGTAAATCGGCTGCATTTGTTTTAATGGAAGGGGGCATTAAGAGGCATTTTTTTTAACTGAATACATAATATCTCAAAAATATTGTGTCAAAATTTTAAGTCGATTGAAGCAACAAACGAAGTTATGAGTATTTTTATACCTGTCGGATTTTTATACCTACCCGATCGGAGCGCGCTATTGTTACCTGGCAGATGTTTCGCTGAAGCTGAAAGACAAACTAAAGAAGGCTGAATTCGTCGTAGACAGGAGCAGAAAGGTGCTTTAGACATCATGGATGATAGGAACATCCTTTATGAACCTGGCATTGATGATTCAGTGTGAGGTAAGCCGATAAAATTCGCTTATGAACGTTTTATACCAGATTTTTTAGTGTTCAAAACTTTAAAGCGCTTTCCCCACTACTCACGTTTTCAAAGTCGGTGCCCCTCATAACTTCAAAACTACTGAACCGATCCTTTTCAAATTTTGAACATTATCTCTGTACATAATTTACGAGGTAACTCTGGAGAGTTTTTTTTTCAAATTTGTTAATAATTTTTATTTTACAATATCAAATTAGGCGATTTTTACCGCAAAAAATCGCGTTTCCCCCCTTCAAAGTGTTCCAAAAAAGTGAGAAATTGAAATTTCAAAAACCCTCCCATCGTTACCCGGGGGAAACTATTATCTAACGAATGAACCCTGATTTTTTTTAATTTCAAATGATCCAGCACCAAGCTATGAGGGGCATCGCAATTCCACTTTTTTCCGAGACACGCCCGAATAATTGCTGCCATTGCCGTATTTTTTAAGAAATCGTGAAAATTTTATACAATATTCTTCGACTGTCATGTTTTAATACAGAAATTTTAACTGTGTCGCCTCAAAAATTCACAAAAACATGCCTTTTTTGTATGAATTAACCTTACCCCCCCCCTTTAACACGTTTTTCCACCACTTTTTCAAAGTCCGTGAACGCTCGAACTCAAAATCTATTTATCCGATCTTTTTCAAATTTTGCACAATTATTCTGTACATAAATCACAAGGTAACCACGTTAAAATATTTTATAACAAATTTATCGATTTTTTAATATATTTTTTTAAAAAATTTGTATTTTTTGCTTAGAATTGATACTAAAAATTGAAAAATCGTTAAAAAATATATCTTGACGTTGTTACCTCGGAAAATTCATAGACCAACGAGATCTTTTTTATTTTTTGTTCATCAGATGAACCTGTGATGAGTTATGCTGTGCACCGCAAAACAACATTTTTCTTGAGGTGTCTACGAAAATTTGCTGTCAGTAGCTCAATAATCAATATTTTTTGACCGAAATTTTAGAGAATACTCTTGAATAATTAAGCTAGTATGTTCTTTGTTCCGAAATAAATTAATATTTACATTATTTTCAAAAAAATCCTTCTTAAAAATATGCCTAAAATTTGTAAAGTTAACCATAATCCTCCCTTAAATAGGGAAAAAAATCGCAGCTCTCATTCTAGATGAATAAATAATGCACTCAAAGGAAAATCATGAAAACGATTGAAAATTTCGTTGCCTCTAAAAATATTCTGTGAAAAAACAAATTGGATAAAAAGGCTTTGATGTGTAAATAGGATCTTTCCAAATTGTTCTCTTTTGGTTAATTTTCAAATTATTTAAGATTCTCTCTAAGAAAAGAAGTTTGGCAGTCAGTGTAACTAGGTATCGTTCGGGTTAAATTTTAGGACGTTTCCTTGTTCCTGGTAAGCTGACAAAATGTATATAGAATCTATTTAAAGGAAGTTGTTTAGTTGGTAAAATGACCATGAAGGGAAACAAAATACGTCTAAGACGCATGCTCTGGAAAATTGCAACACAGAATTGCAAGTTTTTGATTCTCAAAATTTGAAAATCAAAATTTCTCAACAATTTTAACAATGAGTGGTTGAATTAACGTCTTTTTAATAATGGTTACACATATCTTGCTTTAAGGGGTCTTACAGGTTGCAATTTTCAAAATAAAAACATTTAACAATATTTTTGTAATAGAAAGAAAAGAAATATCATTTTGAAATTTTGTACATATGTTAATTGGTACTTTGGGTGTACAAAATTTTTTTTTATAGATTTTTTTAGTATTTTTTATCTATAAAATGTAAAAAAAACATCAAAATATGGTGACGAAATTGATTTGAGGTGACTGTATAATCTGAAGGGGGGGGGGGGTAAAGAAACGCCAAATTAATCTTTATTTAAAGGGGGAAATTCATGTAAAATTTCAAAAAAATGCTAACTTCAGATTGATTTAAAAAATAAATATAATGGCGGCGATGCGAATCAATGAAAGAGAAAACATCTCAAAAAATGCCTCGTACAACTTAACGCTATTTCCGGAGATTCTGCAACATTCTGAAAAAGAAAAATATGTCATATGTTCATAAGTTGACCAATAAAATTTATAAAAAAATGAAATTTTTACATTAATTTTAGATTAAACAAAATATCGATTATTTTTCAAAAAAGTCGCATTTTAAACATTAAGAAACAAATTATTTCTCCGAAATTACAAAAACAATCAAGTTCATTGAGTAGATAATCCTCTTTTGTAAATGTGGTATAAAATTGAGGCGGATCGGTTCATTTTTTTTGAGATATTTTGTACGGAAATTGAAAAAGTACTACTTTGAGAAAAACGCGTTTAAAGTTTTCAGTAGATAAAAATCATTGATTATTAGTTTTTATTGTAACTTACTCTTTAGTCAGCGATTCCAGGTCCTATTTCCTTAGATACACAATTAGAGAACCGCCCATAGCGCCGGAGAGAAAGTAGGCAGGAACGCGCGGCAGGTGTGCTCAACTTACTGGGTAACGCCGCGCTGCCTATAACGGACTTTAACTCGAAAAATAATACGAATATCGCTTCCAAATTTATTTTTAGAGTATTTGAAAAAATTTAATGTAAGAAAAAAAAATCGATTTTTAAGCAGTTACATGTATTTACCCCCCCCCCCCTTAAGTGCCTATGTCAGGTACCGGAACGATTTTTTTTTCATCAAAAAATAACAAAATCGCAGCGATTTTTTTAGAGAAAAAACCCATTTTTGAGGGTGGAAAATTGAGTGAAAATCGGAAAATTTAATACCGATCATAATTATTCCGCTACCGGCTAAAGCCATATACATACAGTCAGCGACAAAAGTCAGAAGTGTAGAAAAACAATAAGTACCATTCAGTATGGTTTTTAATTTTTAAAAGTAAATTACTCAAAATATAATCTTTATAATAGCAGCTACATTTTCCCATTTACGAGATTTCAATATTGCATTGCGTTCGTCCATTAAGCATAAAATTTGTTGCGTAGTACACAAATGCCGCGACAAAAATCATGGCACTAAGCGGGTTACTTATTCAATAACAGTAATTTCCAGGAACTGTGTAGCCAGTTGGAAGTAAATATCAATTCGGTGGTCTATCTATTTTAGTTTGAGAAAGTTTTACGTTGATTCAGTCAATTTTTAAAGTGTTTTGTGATTAAAAAAGATGTCAAGGAAAGAAACAACGTGTGAAGAAAGGAAAATTGTGTTAAATATGAGGAAAGATGGGAAAACTTATGAAGAAATTGGAGAACATATACAAAGGAGTAAGTCAACAGTAAGAAATATAGTAAAACGACAGGAAATAGAAAACAGAATTAAAAACAAGACAAGGACGGGCCGGCCCCAAGTTTTAACCGACAACGATAAACGGATTATAATGCGCAAAGTCAAGGTTAATCCAAAAATATTTGCAAGTGAACCAAGCCAAACAGCTTCAGTTGAATTGGGAAAGAAAGTTTCTCCAAGGAGTATTCAAAGAGTCATACGGAGTAATGGGCTTAGAAGCCGTGTCGTTCGCAAAAAACCGTTCATAAGCAAGGCAAATAAAAAAAGTCTAGAATTCGCCAGGAAATACTTAAATTCACCAGCTGACTTCTGGAACAAGGTAATTTTTTCCGATGAATCGAAATTCAACATTTTTGGAAGTGGTGGTCGCATAAGAGTGTGGCGTCGACAAGGCGAAAGTTTACTGCCGAAACATTTACATCCTACAGTGAAACATGGTGGCAGTGGCGGTGGTGTTATGATATGGGGATGCATGTCTGCAAACGGTGTGGTAAATATGGAGTTTATAGAAAGCACAATGGATCGTTTCGGATATCTAGACATTTTGAAGAAACATTTGCAAAATAGTGCGGAAAAATTGGGTTTGAGTGAGGATTATTATTTTCAACAAGATAATGATCCCAAGTATACAGCATCCATTGTGAAAAAATGGATAATATATAACACTCCTCATATGCTGGTTACACCTCCTCAGTCACCAGACCTCAATCCGATTGAGAATCTTTGGAGTGAATTGGAAAAAAGCTTAAGGAAACATGACATAACATCGAAAGCACAACTAAAAGACATCATACGGCAAGAATGGGCTAATATCAACAATTCATATACGCTAAAATTAGTCCAATCAATGCAAAGGCGCTTGAAAGCGGTTATACAATCCAAAGGATATTCAACTAAATATTAATTTCAATATACTTTTTTCGAAGCATTTTTTTTTTTATAAAAAACGCTATATACCTTGATTCTGCTATACCTGGGCTATACAAAATTCATTACTTTTTTCATACAGCTCCTGACTAGCTTATTGTGCATCTCTGCGAGCTGTTCTGAATTTTTGAAAAATTGTAACCTAAAAGACCTTTTAAGGGGGGAAACCACTGTAGGATTTTCAAGAAATCAAAATTTTTTTTTGTTGCTCTAAATTATACCATATCATCATAGAAATCATATTGCACAGTATCATTAAGTGGAAAAATCTCTAAGTGTTCGAAATTTTAAATTAGCGCGGCGCATCTCACTGTTCTTTCGTAGCGCAATCCGTGCGTATCCCCGCGCGTTTTCCCGCGCGCTGTTGGCATTAAAATTCTTTCAAAACTGTACACGTGCTCTGTTAGTTGAACGTTAGCAGAGAACGCTGAAGTACGTATTTTGCAGACTGAAGGGATATCAAATTTATTCATGATTTTTCAATAACTTAAACTTTAAACGCGTTTATCTCGAAACGTTTTTTAAACTGGCCGGACTCCATTCTCAAACAATTTTTGTTCGATTTGCTTGAAATTTTTACAGTATGTTCAAAATTAGTGTCTGCAAGGAAGCACGTAGAATTTTTTTTAAATGTTGCATATTTCAATTGTTATGAACAATTTTGGAGCATTTTTTTTTGGTTTTTTACATTTTTTCCAAAATGACGCCATTTGCCAAAAATCAATTTACAAAAAAATCCTACGTACTTCTCTGACTGTTATTATGCTTTATCAACAATTATTTGTTTGATAATCATAACCTTAATATTTTAGGAGAAAATGGCCGGGAAGCCATGAAAAAACAAGCCGCGAGGTGCGACCCTTGAGGTCCACACGGTCAACTTCCCAGTAATATCTACATAAACATCAACAACATTAAACACAACAATAATTTTGAAAATAATCCTACTTTAAGTAATAACAATGAGAGGTGTTCATAGCAGTAACAGGAATGAGTTAATATGAATCATATCGTCTAAGGGAGGGTCCATTGATTACGTAAGGTTTTTGGTCGATGAATATTCACGCGGATCAATTGGTGGGGGCCTTTTTGATCTTAAAAATTTTTGTTGGTCTTCAAAATTTAAGCTTTTTTTTAATTAAAAGACTATAAAAACTATTACAAAGCTGCTCAATTATGCAAATATTTTAAAACTTTGATTGAATTTACAACATTTTTTGTTAGAATAAAGGATATAAAGTAATAGCATTCGTATGAACCCTCTTTACATGGTAACTTTGAATGATTTTTTTATTTTTTATTTAGTTTTTTTCATAATCATGGAAGAAAATTTTGCCGGTGTCTCTTCAAAAACTAATGAGAATGTATAAATTTTATAAACTGGTACCACTGTGCGGTGCAAATCAGGTTAAAAAATATTTTTTATAAAAAAAAACCATAATTTTTCGCATTTTCTTCTATTAAATTAAAAAAATGGCTGAAACGAATTTTTATATTGTTAAAAACTTCACAAAGATGTTAATACACGTCAATTGACACTATAATGATCCAAATATTATATCTGGTTCGTGAGATATAGTGAATGATAAAAATGACCTTGAAAATCTTGACGAGTTTTAATGATTTTTTATTTTTAATTTAATTTTTTACGTAATCATGGGGAAAAGTTTTGATGGTGATTTTACAAAAATTGTTTGTAATATATAAATTTTATAAAGATTGATTACTATTTTTCGCAAATCAGCTTACAAATTTATTGTTTATGAAAAAAACCTAATGTTTTGCAGTTTTTTTCTTAAATTAAAAAAACGGCTCCAACGATTTTTTTAAAAATTCGACAGATTTACAAAAATAAGAATATGCGTACAATGACACCTAAACGATGCAAATCCTATGTTTGATTCGCGAGATATAACGCATGACAGAAAATACCTTGAAGAGCATGATGACTGTTAATGATTTTTTTTTATTTGACTTTTTTTGTAATCATGAGTAAAAATTTTGATGACATTTTTATAAAAACTGTTTGGAGTATGTAAATTATATAAATTTTGATTATTTGGACTTGACAATAAGGTTAAAAATTTATTGTTTTTGAAAAAAACACACAATTTGTTGCACCTTTTTTAAAAAAATTAAAAAACCCTTCCAACGATTTTTTTAAAAACTTGATGGAATCACATAAATGTTAATACACGTCGATTGACACCTTGATCAAGAAAATCGTATGTTTGGTTCGCGAGATATAACGCATGATAGAAATGACCTTTAAACGGGCAAAACAGCAAACCCCGTCGATCGAAGTTTCCCAAAAACTAATCAGCTCTTAAGATTCTAAAGACGCTTCGATTGACACCTTAACAAAGTCGATACAATTTTGTTTACGTGAGTTACGCTCTTTGAAAAAACTGTCCACGAACGCATACACGTACGTACGGACGTACATACGTACGTACATACATACACACACACACACATACATACTTCTTTCTAAAAACACTTAAAATATACTCGTAAGACCTCAAAACGTAAAGATATGTTGAAAATTTCAATTTCGATTTTCGAGTCGATTACAAGAACTTCCCATATACTGGGAAGTTAATAAGGCGTTTCTAGAGAAATGCTAGGGAGCCGCCATTTTGTTTTTTTAAAGTTCTGAAAAAAATCGAAAAGGATGTCAAATACTTGTACAATATAGATATTTTTACCAAATTTCGATATATTGTTTGTTTTTTGAGAAAAAAATTCCCAAAAAATGACACTTTTTTTTCACCTCTACAGTGGTGTTCCCCCTTAAATTACTAACTTTCTTTTTGGTCTAACATTGATTCATAGCAACATCAACATTGTTTTTGTCCCCTCTAATTGGAGAATATGTTCGCTCGTTCAGACAGTAAGAACAAGTTTTCGGACCCAAGAATTTATTCGCACGGATGAAAAACTTCTTCGTCTACAGAAGAGAATGTTCGAAGACATCACATCAGAAGTAGTTAGAGATGGTGAGGAGGTAGTTGTGCTGTACTGCAGTAGAAAAAAACTTGTTGCCGGAATACAAACACCTGAAAAACTACATAAACAACATATGACGAAGAAGAGGAAAAACTTATTTGTCTTATTTTATGTTGGCGTATTTTTTCATAGTAAAAAAATTTCTTTCCAAAAGAATTTCTGACTAAAGTGTTATTCCCCTTGGTTATTTGCTGATTATGACTAAATAAATTCATGAGGGAAATGACTATGACGAGATAACAGTGATGTATAAAAATATTGCCCTTATATTAATGAGAGTTGTAATATGTGAATTTGATATTTTCCCAACGTTTTAAAGCTTTTCAGTTAGATAGCAGTTACAGTTAATGATCCATAAATTATGGATTTGTATGGTTTGCATTTAAAATTATGTAAAACTGTGCGTAAATCCTTTTAAGTTTGAGATTTCAATGATATAGTATTTTATGACCTGTAGGCCTCGCACTCATAAAACTCATTCCAATGAGCCTCAATTAACATCATACATTCCAATTGCGATCAGCTTCACTGTTGAAATTATTTGAAGTGAAGAAAAAAAACAATAAACCATTACAGCTATATCTATAAAAATTATTCATGATAATTCAATTCGTTCAACAATACGAAGCTGAATATTCTTCAAATTACCTATCAATAAAACCTTGCTGATTGTGGTTGATCTTACGTAGCAACCACCCTTGCATCTCTCGCGCATAAACCACTTAATCTTTACGCAATCTTGGCTAGCGTCAAGCCAACAAATCATTGTATCGAATTGATGTGAATACAAGTATTTCTTTTAAACATTCAATCCGTAGTGCGAGCAACAAACTTAGTTTGTCACAAACATTTCAACTGACCACACATTGTATTTATTTTCACGTCGATCGAAAGTCGGCCCCACCAGAAAAAGATAGATTGAAAGATTGATTAAGTTTTCGCGAATAGTTGAAGTTACCTATTACTATTACGTGCTTACGTGTGTGTATGTGTGTGTGCTCGTGCACTCTCTCTCTCTCTGTGTTTGTAGGTAATGTGTGATGGAATGTCAGTTAAATATTTTGCAAATTGCTGATGTGTGAGGTTTTTGACACCGTTCAGTATCTGCGATTGTTACAATTTGCTTGGCGACCTTTAATCTTGGATCGTTCAAAGGTTTCTCTGCTATGATTAAGATTTGTTTATCATAAGTGCATTGTGATCTATTTTAAAAATCAATTGTTTAATTATCAATTTTTAAAACGTACTGTGCAATCTGGATTCCGAAGAAGTGGGTTCATTAACATATCTTATTTATTAAAAATCAGATTAATTTCGTGGCGGGAAAATATCTATTTTTGTCAGTTTCAAATAAGATTGAACTGCGTTTAAAAGTGAAGCCATCGAGAATCCAACAAATAAAGATATGATTACAGAGAATTTAAATAAATTACTATAATTACTGTGCAAATGAATGCTCATTAAAAACTTTGTTGTAAATCTTTGTCGAACGAAGGTATTATGGTTGTGTTTTTAATGTCGGCATGATTTGCCACATTGCGATTTAAAGTTATTTTTTTTTGTATGGTAAGCTTAAATTTAATACACAAAACGTGTTTAGTGATGATAGATATGATTGCAACGGAGATTCCGCATAAAAGGTGTAGTAATTTGCTTATTCATACTTATTTATTTTGTGGATGTCGGACCCAGTTTGTTATAAATACTTTCAAATGTCGTTTAATGCTGCATGGTTTCCTTGTATCAAATACATGATTTATTATAAAAACATTTTGATAGGAAAGATATTTAACGTAACACGTTTATGCATAATTTCGACAAAATTTAAAAAATAAAAATACATAATCATTATACAGACCAGGGCGGATCTGTAAAAAACGACTATATTTCGCCGTTGAGAGGGTGTTCACTGAGTATTGCGGGAAAAGTTGGGAAATAACTCGTATAACAATATTTGACTTATTTTCCCTCTCAAAAAAGTCGAAAACATTAAAAAAAAATCGAAATGTTTAAAAAAAATTTAAAAAAAATTTTTTTTCTTACTTTTCTCACTCCTAACTTTAAAACGGTTCATTTTAGATCAAAGTTGTGTGACAATAAAAGTTGCGTAATAAATTTTTTTATAAAATAGGATTGGTTAAAAATTCTAAAATATTTGCAATAAATATTTAAAAAAAAACAGGGGAAAAAATCCTTTTTTTATTAGCTTCCCAGTATACGGGAAGTTGGGAAGTTCTTGTAATCGCCTCGAAAATCGAAATTGAAATTTTCAACATTTCTTTACGTTTTGAGGTCTTACGAGTATATTTTAAGTGTTTTTAGAAAGAAGTATGTATGTGTGTGTGTATGTACGTACGTACGTACGTACGTCTGTCTGTACGTTTGTTGACACTTTTTTCTACGAGCATAACTCCCGTAAACAAAGTCCTATCGACTTTGTTAAGATGTCCATCGAAGTGTCTTTGCAATCTTAAGAGGTGTTTAGTTTTTGGGAAACTTCGGTCGAGGGGGTTCGCTGTTTTGCCAGTTTGAAGATCATTTATGTCATGCGTTATATCTCGCGAACCAAACATACGATTTCCTTGATCAAGGTGTCAATCGACGCGTATTAACATTTATGTGATTCAATCAAGTTTTTTAAAAAAAATCCTTGGAGCCGTTTTTTAATCTTTTTAAAAAAAAAAGTGCTAAAAATTAGAGTTTTTTCAAAAATAATAAATTTTTAACCTTATTTTCAAATCCAAGTAATCAATGTTTATATAATTTATATACTCCAAACAGTTTTTTAAAAATGCCATCAAAATTTTTACTCATGATTACAAAAAACAATCAAATAAAAAATAAAAAATCATTAACAGTCATCATGATCTCCAAGGTCATTTCTGTCATGCGTTATATCTCGCGAACCAAACATACGATTTGCATAGTTTGGATGTCAATGGACGCGTATTAACATTTTTGTGAATCTGTCGAACTTTTAAAAAAATCGTTGGGGCTGTTTTTTATTTAATAAAAACAAAATGCAACAAATTATGTTTTTTTTTCATAAACAATAAATTTTTAACCCGATTTGCAAAATATAGTAATCAATGTTTATAAAATTTATATACTCCAAACAATGCTTCTAAAAACATAATCAAAACTTTTTCTCATGAATACGTAAAAAATTAAATTAAAAATAAAAAGTCATTAAAAGTCATCATGATTTTCAAGGTCATTTTCATCATTCACTATATCTCACGAACCAGATATAATATTTGCATCATTAAGGTGTCAGTTGACGTGTATTAACATCTTTTTGAAGTTTTTAACATTATAAAAATTCGTTTCAGCCGTTTTTTTTCCAATTTAAAAGAAGAAAATGCGAAAAATTAGGGTTTTTTATAAAAAAAAATTTTTTAACCTGATTTCCAAAGCACAGTGATACCATTTTATAAAATTTATACATTCTTATCAGTTTTTGAAGAGAAACCAGCAAAATTTTCTTCCATGATTATGAAAAAAACTAAAATAAAAAAAAATGTGGTCTAAGTGCGACCCTTGAGGTCCACACGACTAACTTCCCAGTGGGGTGAATAAAAAGCTATTATTTGCTTTTATTAATAATTACTATTAATAAACATTATTATTAACTTCCCAGTTCCCTAAGGGAAGTTATTGTAATGGGGTCGATTTTGCGAATCCCAAATTTTGACATATCTTCACGTTTTAAGGTCTCTAGAATCCAAATCCATCGTTTTTAGAGAGATGTCTGTGAGTGTGTATGTACGTATGTGCGGATGTGCGTATGTGCGGATGTGCGTATGTGCGTATGTACGTATGTGCGTTCGGAATAATTTTTCGTCTCGATTATCTCAAGAACCAAAGATCGGATTGACGTGGGACGGGTTTTAAACGGCGCGTAATTACGTAACTTAGAACTGAATGACTTTTCAGCAAAATCAGTTGGGCCGTTTTTTATTTAGGATGAAAAAACTGAAAAACGATTAAAAATTGCTTATTTTTAAACTGTTGATACGCACTATTAATTCGTGCAGATACCAAATACCTTCATAGTAATGTTGTTATTATTGTGCGTTTTAGCAAAATTGTGATCAAATTTGTAAAAAATGTTATTTAAAAAAAAGATTAATTTGTAAAATTCCAAACTTATATTATCAGGTTTGGGTGAATGGGAGTATAGACGCTAATGCAGTTAATAATTGGATATTGTTATAAATAATTTAATATTGTTAATAACAATCAAATAATATTAGTTATAATTTGATATTGTGTATATAAAGTCAATTATAATTATTCAGTAACGATCAAACATTCTTAGAAACGAATGATTATTGTAAATAATAATTAAATACCCTCAATAATAGTTGTAGGTTCAGAGGCCGAGATGAAGAACGAGGTTGAGGACGAAGTGGAGGACAAGAATGATGACGAGGACGAAGAGGACGAGGTTGCCGAGGCTTTGGTAGAGGATGACCAGGTGGTGGAGACGTCTTCCTCTACCAAAGCTTTTATGGTTAGATAAAAAATTGATAAAAATAATAACAGTAATAACAGTATATTAATTTAGAATAATAATATTTATTAATAGTAATTATTAATAAAAGCAAATAATAGCTTTTTATTCACCCCACTGGGAAGTTAGTCGTGTGGACCTCAAGGGTCGCACTTAGACCACATTTTTCTAAATTAATATACTGTTATTACTGTTATTATTTTTATCAATTTTTTATCTAACCATAAAAGCTTTGGTAGAGGAAGACGTCTCCACCACCTGTTCATCCTCTACCAAAGCCTCGGCAACCTCGTCCTCTTCGTCCTCGTCATCATTCTTGTCCTCCACTTCGTCCTCAACCTCGTTCTTCATCTTGGCCTCTGAACCCACAACTATTATTGAGGGTATTTAATTATTATTTACAATAATCATTCGTTTCTAAGAATGTTTGATCGTTACTGAATAATTATAATTGACTTTATATACACAATATCAAATTATAACTAATATTATTTGATTGTTATTAACAATATTAAATTATTTATAACAATATCTAATTATTAACTGCATTAGCGTCTATACTCCCATTCACCCAAACCTGATAATATAAGTTTGGAATTTTACAAATTAATCTTTTTTTTAAATAACATTTTTTACAAATTTGATCACAATTTTGCTAAAACGCAAAATAATAACAACATTACTATGAAGGTATTTGGTATCTGCACGAATTAATAGTGCGTATCAACAGTTTAAAAATAAGCAATTTTTAATCGTTTTTCAGTTTTTTCATCCTAAATAAAAAACGGCCCAACTGATTTTGCTGAAAAGTCATTCAGTTCTAAGTTACGTAATTACGCGTCGTTTAAAACCCGTCCCACGTCAATCCGATCTTTGGTTCTTGAGATAATCGAGACGAAAAATTATTCCGAACGCACATACGTACATACGCACATACGCACATCCGCACATACGTACATACACACTCACAGACATCTCTCTAAAAACGATGGATTTGGATTCTAGAGACCTTAAAACGTGAAGATATGTCAAAATTTGGGATTCGCAAAATCGACCCCATTACAATAACTTCCCATAGGGAACTGGGAAGTTAAAAATCATTCAAAGTTACCATGTAAAGAGAGTTCATACGAATGATATTACTCAATATCTTTCATTCTAAAAACTTTGATGTAAATTCAATCAAAGTGTTATCATATTTGCATAATTTGAGCAAATTTTCAATAGTTTTAAGAGTTGAAATTTTAATAAAAAAAACTGCTTAAATTTTGAATTGCAATCAAATTTGCATTTGCGGCAATTAACGCTTTGAATGCCAGAATGTTTTGTTGTCAATACTTTGCAAGATCATATGCTTTAAAAAGCTTTCGTCGAATAAAAAATTGTAGTTTTTAGTAGATTCATTCTTTAGTAATCGTAAGATTTCAACTACCATCATCATTTGTAATACATTTTACTTTTTACAAGCATATACAAAATTTTTCAAGACCAAAAAGGCCCCCACCGATTGATCCGCGTGAATATTCAATCGGTCCTCATCGACCAAAAACTTTACGTAATCAATGGACCCTCCCGTAGACGATGTGATTCATATTAACTCATTCCTGTTACTGCTATGAATACCTCTCATTGTTATTACTCAAAGTAGTTTGTTTTCAAAATTATTGTTGTGTTTAATGTTGTTGATGTTTATGTAGATATTACTGGGAAGTTGACCGTGTGGACCTCAAGGGTCGCACCTTGCGGCTTGTTTAATTTTTTTTTATGACTTAAAATGCACCTAGGACCTTCATATTTTGCCTAAAACATCTTTAAAATATAATAAAATAGCAAACAAATTTTAATCAACATCGATTTGGTAGATTGTCCATAATAATTGTGCAATCTAAATTTATTTTAAAAAAATCAAAAATTTTGAAAGCTTGCAAGTCAGAAACTTAAGCTTACAGAAGTTTGATTTTTTTTCACATATAAAATAACTTTTTACCTATCACATGAACTGTACAGAATTAAAATCGGATTATTATGACGGCCTCAGCAATTTTTTGCTAAACTTTTGCAAGCTTTCAAAAATTTTGATTTTTTTTTAAATAAATTTAGATTTCACAATTGTTTTGGGCAATCTACTGAATCGATTTTGATTAAAATTTGTTTGCAATTTTATGATATTGTAAAGGTTTTTTAGGTGAACTATGAATGTACTAAGTGTATTTTAAGTGGTAAAAAAATTAAATAAAAAAGGCTTTTTTTAAATATTTATTGCAATTCGCGACAAGAGTGAAATATTTTAGGATTTTTAACCAATCATATGTTATAGAAAATTTTATTACGCAACTTTTATTGTCACAAAACTTTGATCTAAAATGAACCGTTTTAAAGTTAGGAGTAAGAAAAGTGGGAAAAAACATTTTTTTTTGAATTTTTCAAACATATCGATTTTTTTAATGTTCCCAACTTTTTTGAGAGGGAGCACAAGTTAATTATTGTTATACGAGTTATTCCACAACTTTTCCCGCAAAAATCAGTGTACCCCCTTTCAACGGCCAACTGAAAACAGACTTCCTGTCTGCATCACTATCGTATATTTTCATTTGAATAATCAAATATTAAATTCCCAACTGGCTGACATTCTTTCATTATCAAACTTGAAATCAACTTACATGACGGTGTAATATAAACTCTGACGCAATGAACTACATTCAATTGTGTTATCAAAGTTTACTATCAAAAAAGGCTCATATCAATATTCCCGTCGAGAAAAATAAAGAGTCAGCTTCAATATGTTGTAAAGTCTCGTGATGATTGATATTTTGCGATAATAGATGTATTAATTACACTTTTATATGACAAATCTTGATTAGAACTTGACAACATTATCATTATCAAAGACGCACGTGTTGAAATCAAGTACATATGTAATCAGATTGACGATATTGTCAAGGCACCAGTCTCGGTCCCGATACCCAAACCATTTTTAGAGGCATGAAGTCTGGAAAATTTTATGAAGATTGAAATGTATTTATTTTTAAAATTTATAAGCAAAATTTCCTTGTTTTGTTCATGTTGCGTCGTAAATTTTTTTAGTTGCGATATATAAAAGGTTTAGTAGAGAACAAAGCACCTAGTTGTTTTTTCAAAAGTTTCTTGGGTCCTGGTCTCACAATCCAGTTTGTTAGGTTTCTTAAATCGAAGTCATAATTTCTCTCTTCCGATTTAACAGCCACATTGAAAAGGAATTCAGAAAAAAAGTTGTACTATTTTTGATGTTGCCAATATGATTTTTAACATGTGTAGTGTAGTGTAGTGTAAATTTTAAACTATATATTATTCGAATGAAAATTTAGGCATACGCAGACTTGATCATTAATTGAGGGGTACGGCTTATAAAGAGGTACAGTGTGGTTTCAATTCAAAAAATATACCTATACACACTCCGCTAGGCCTAAATTGAAAAGAGCCTGCCAAAAAAAAATCGATTCATATTATGTTGAAAATCTTCGATTAGGTGATTCTGGGAGATTAAGGAATTGGGGCATTTGGAGATTCTGGGGATTGGCGGATTCTAGAGACTGGGGGATACTTGGGATTGGGGCATTAAGGACCCCCATCCCGAATCTTCCAATTCCTCAGAATCTCCTAATCCTTATCTTCCGGTTCATCAAATCCCCCAATCCCCAGATTCATCTAAATCCCAGAACGCTCCTCCAAATCCCTTAGAATCTTCCGATCCCCTAATCTCGCAATCCCCCAAATTCTTCAATCCCCCGGATCCTCGATCTCCCAAATCCCTCGAATCCTCCAATCCCCCAATCCTTTAAATCCACCAATCCTTAGAATCCTCCAATACAATATTGTTCTTAATGATTCCCATTCCCTTCCGTTTTCTCCACTTTCTGGAGTTCCACAAGGTTCTATTTTGGGTCCCTTGCTGTTTTCCTTCTTTATTAATGACCTTCCTTCTTTGTTTCGTTCGCGTTGTCTTCTTTATGCCGATGACTGTAAAATATTCACCAGAGTGTTTTCCATAAATGATTGTCACATGCTGCGAAATGATCTCAATCAACTGTTTGCCTGATGCTCTGCTAATGGCCTCATGCTTAATGTGAGCAAATGTGTTTATATGGTTTACTCCTTAAAGAATTCTCCTACCAACTTTGACTACATTCTTACTAATGATAGATGTGATGTGATGTGTAGATGTGTTTAAAGATTTGGGTGTTACCTTCGAAACTTGTCTTCGCTTTCATCATCACTTTGCTGATATAATTAATCGTGCCTCTCGACTTACTGGATTTGTGTCCTTCGTAGAGCTTCTAACTTTTCTTGTCCTTCCCCATTTGTTAAATTATATTGCTCTTTTGTCAGAAGTATTCTAGAATATGCTTCAGTAGTTTGGTCACCGTACCAAACTGTAGGGGGAATGCGGGACAATTGAGCCACTTTTTATAAAAACACATATATTTTCTTTTGTCATGAAAATTGACATATAAATTTGATGCCTAAACGAAGCCTAGCTACCCAGTTATAGAAAACCAATTGCATTGTTTTCTTGATTAATAAATAGAAGTGGGGCGTATACTTGATTGAAAGTTAAAAAGTAGCTCAAGTCTCCCCGATGGGTGGGAGATTTGAACCAGGGCAGCGGGAGATTTGACCATACCAAAAGAAGTCGGGAATGAGAATTAAAAAATAAAATTTCAAAGTTTTTATTTAAAGATTACCTTAAATTTTAATTATTGGAACAAGTTATAATAATTGAATATTTTTTTAACATAGCTCATATGTTTTTATTTATTTTCAACAATTTCATTGATCGCAATCACAACATATGAATCTTGCAGCATCTTTTTCAGTAAGTCCCACGCATATTTCATGGGCATATCTTTTGCAACGAATACAAAGCCGCATGTCTAATATTTTGTCACTATTACAAACGAAACAGTACCAAAGTTCATTTCGCTCTATTAATTTTTCCGACGACCTTTCGTGTTCTCTGGCGCTGCCATTGCAATTAGACTTTAGAATTTGTTTTTGTGCCTTCGTCATTTGTTTTTTATTAGTTCTACTATTTCTCCTTTTTCTGTCCTGCTTACTTTCTTGTACTTCTATTTCTACTTTCTCCGGCGATTTTGTCAATATTTTAGTCTTTCCAGGTTGCCTGCCGCGTTGGATTGTTTTCCGTGGTAATGCTTTAGGGAAAGGCTTAATTGTTTCGGGTGTGACAATCTTGTGTGAGGACGTGGATGCAATTGGAGAAATGATTGATGTTGATAAAACAGGTTTTGTAGGGATTGTTATTGATGGAACCACTGAAGAAGTTTGAATCTGCGATTTTCTAGAAGAACCTGGTATTGATGAAGCCATTGAATGATCAAGACTTGATTGTGGGCTGATAGGTTTTGTATCTAATACCAAATTACTTTGTAATTCTATCGTAAGAGGTCTCAAATTTTCTTCTCTATCAGTTACAGCAGAGCATGAGAAATCTTCATCTTTAAATATATCTGAATTAAAGGGGTGTATTCCTGAAGTTTTAAAACCAGTAACAATGTTGGCCTGGCTGAAGGATTCTGAGATAATTTCTGATACAAATTTAGGAATATTGTAAATAGTTACAGTCTTTCCAGGATTACACAGCATCCAATTACTAATAGCAACATTATATTTAGACTTGAATGAAGAAAAAACAGCGATATCCAGTGGCTGAAGTTTATTGCTGCAATGAGGTGGGAGCGAAAGTAAAGTAATTCCATTTTCTTTAGCAAGATGGACAACATCCGCATTGACGTGACTCTCATGATTGTCAAAAATTAAAAGAACAGGATTTTCCTTCGCTGCATGAGAAAACTTTATGAAGTGTTTCATAAACTTGACAAAACTTTTCGCCGTCATCCAGCCACTTGAATACGAGTCACCATCTGATCCAATTGGGCCATTTTCAACAAATACTTGATTATATTTGACGCGTGGAAAAATGAAAAATGGCGGCAAAACATTTCCCACGGCATTCACTGCAAAGCATACCGTTACAAGAGTTCCTCTTTCAGCTGACGTTATTTGACCCACTTGACGGCAATGCTTACTAGCAATTACTTTGGGACACTTTTGCACAGTAGTACATCCTGTTTCATCACAGTTATAAATATTCTGTGCTTCGAAATGCATTTTTTCTCTTACCTCTCTTAAATTGTCAAAAAAATCTTTCACATTCTTTCTGTTGAAACTTGTTGCTCTTGAAAGGCTTGTAGCTTCTGGTGTTCGTAAGCTAAGCTGAGTATTTCTTTTTAGAAATCCTCGAAACCAATCCTTTCCCGTAGATTTATGTTTTTTCCAACCATCTGGTACCTTTTTAGAATTTGCGATAGCATAATCACTCGCTAACTTCATAGCTGCTGCTTTGGTCAAGCCATAATGCATTTTGCTACATTCTAGTAAGTAGTCAGCCAATATCCTCTCCTCTTCTATTGAAAATATTTGCGTAGACTTGTACTGACTTCCCGCTTCATCAAATTTTTGCAGCTTTTCTTTATTATTCACATACCGTCTTATTGTTGATCTGTTTATGCCGTACTTTGTAGCAGTCTTCCTCAAAGACATTCCTTTCTCAACCTCAGCTATAGCGTTGGCGATTTGTTGCTTGGTAAAAACATTCCTTCTTTTAGCACTTTCCTTTGGTTTATACAGGAAAGGCATTTTTTGTCTGAAAATACATCAATTTAATTTAGAAATCAAGATTATACATTTTTGTAGAAAATGTTCAGACTTGCGGGAGAGTTGAACCACGGTTCAAGTCTCCCTCCAGCAGGTGGCTCAACTGTCCCACCAGGTGACACTTTGACTTTGGCGAATTGCAGAAAAAAAATTAAAACATCTTTGGTGAAACTATTGATGTTGCACGAAAGTATATCATATTTACAAACAGCCATAAAATACACTACGCACATACCTTGCAATTTAAATAAACGACGATCAAACAGCTGAAAATATTTTTTTTTACTTTGAGCACTCCAAAAACATGTTTTCCAATTTTTAGCAAACGCCACTTTAGAACACAGTGTTGCCACGTAGGTGAGTATATGGTGCGGTGATACACGTCATTGTTTCACTATCGTCTCATTAGCGCGAAATTTGAAAGAGATATTTACAATGGCTCAAGTCTCCCGCCTGGTCAAGTGTCCCGGACTCCCCCTACACTCTGCATCTATTGAAGCAGTACAAAGAAAATTCACCCAATTACTATTCTTTACATCTGGTCTTTCCTGCAGCTCTTTCTTATTCTCGTATTTGTTTCCTTAATCTTCTTCCTGTTAATCAACGTAGAATCAAACTTGATCAGTGTTTTCTTTTTAAAATTTGCCGTGGTCTTTCAGATACATCTTTGATTGAAGTCATTAAATTTCGTCCGGTAACTCGGAGCTCAAGACTAAATATCGTCTTTGATCCTCCTGTGGCTGATCTCTTTATTTATTTTCATTCGCCTATTGTGCGATTAATGCGCGATTTTGATGTTATGCAACTTGGTCCTCTGCCCCTTTCTTTGAGTCTCTTTAAGCGAAATTTACTTTAAAAAGTTGCTATCTATGCAATCCCTGAATATTTTTTTTTCTTTCTTCCCTTTTTTATATTAAGTTAATTTTCTCTTATCTCTTTTTTGCTTTAATTTAGTTTATTTTACTCATAACAATAGTTTTTCCTGGGTTAGAACCTCCTAGTCTAGTCGATAACATTGTCTACTAGTTGTGCTTTTTGATTAGCAACTTACTAACACTATCATTGCACATTGATGGGGGTTCTTAGCTTCCAAATTTTATGAATAGTTCATCGTTTTTTTTGTTTTTTTATTTTTTTAAATGGAAAGTGTGGTTTCGGGATAGCGAATGGATTCCTCTTCAGGTGCTGTCATATGCCAATTCGCTATCAGACAGCACGACCACGGTTAGGCTTGTTGATGGGTTAAGCTCGTTATGTTTCAACTATTTTTAATATTTGTATATGCGAATTATAACGACTGTCAACCTAGTTTCGTATAAGCTTCGTTGCTAAGATCAGTTTTTCGTGGGTTAGAACCTCCTAGTTTAGTCGATGACATTGTCTACTATTACAATAGATTTTTGGATTCATCTGTATATTGTAGTCTTGTTTAAATAAATAAATAAATCCGCAGAATCCTCCAATCCCTCCATCTCCAATCCTCCAAATCCGCCAATCCCCCGGAACCACCAAATTCCCCAATCCTCCGGATCCCCCAATCACCAGGATCCACCAATCCTTCAAATCCCCCGGATGCACCGATCGCTTGGATTGGGGGATCTTGGGGGATTCGGAGGATTGGGCGTATTTGGAGGATTGGGGGATTGAGGGATTGGGCAATTTGGGGGATTTGGAGGATTGGAAGATTTGGGAGATTCTGGGGGATTAGGGGATTGGAGGATTCTGGGAGGTTTAAGGGTTCGGGAAGATTAGGGAATTTGGGGGATCGGGGGGATTAGGATAGGAGGATCAGGCGATCAAGGGATTGGAGGATTTTTCATTAACCTATTTTCTCGCGGATGTATAGTTTTAATTTTTTTTATTAATTTTTCCAACTTTAAGATTTGCTCGGATTAAGTCAAAGCATAGTGCACGAGGGATTAGAATCAATCAATAAGATTTTTACCTTTTGCTTCTGTTATGTATTACTCTTAAAAAATGACAATGCAAGCAAATCTACGAGATAAGGTGCAGAGTCTGCATTTAAAATTTACACGGGCCAGCGCTGCAACTAAGTTTAGCGAATCAAAATTTCTTCCATTAAAATTATTATTATTATTATTATTATTTAACACGTACATAATATTACTATCTTACTTTTTAAATAATAAGGCTGTTGAGTAAATAAATCATAAAACACATAGAACAATTAGCAATAAAACACTGCTTACAAAAAAAATCATTCGAAATCTTGAAAAGTAGACTACATTATGGTCGTAAAGTTTTTATCCATATAATTCACGTGTAAGATTTTTGTGACACAATAAGATACAATGTTGTTTTGAGTAACGAAACGTGACCTGAATTAGCATGTTTATCACAATTAAATCATATACATACATATTATATATTTCGAAATAAATATAAATGGATTCGTCAAACATCCTTATGCAAACTTCTTCTAAGTAATATGAATTTTCTTTAAAAAAAAATCATTTAGATTTTCTGATTTATTTCAACTGTACAGATTAGATACAGGCTTTGTTTTGAGATAAATAATATATTTTATTAAGTATGTGATGTGATCGTGGTCGTAGCATGTATGTATTTGATAAGATAAGTTAGTATTGTAGCTGACTTATCTTGAGTCATGTTTTGTTTAAATTTCAGCAAAAAAAATCTGAATCGAAATTGAATAAGCTAGCAGACTTAGCGGAAATTCTAAAGATTCATGATAAATTTCATTGAATTTTGATATTGAAATTATATTGGTATAATTCGAAATCAGCATGGACTTTTGTCGCTTGTGTATTTCATGTCAATGTTTCATGCGAACCGAACCATGTTTAAATACTTCTACTCCTACAGTACATATATTAGATTACAGTTCGTTCTGCATTCTGTTAGCAGTATACATTTGATGAGCTACGATATTTGTTGAAATAATACAATATTTACCGAGAAGGATACCCAGACTCATTGTATAGATTTTAAAGCTCTTTTGCTATGAGATTTTTTCTTAACTTTCGCGCATTATTTCGCACTTATTTCCAGTATCAAGAGGTTGTATCCCATAAATTTCAAACATAATCCATCATTTTTACCAATAGTTGTCTCAGAATGACACCCACTTTTCATTAATATTAAAATAAAATTGTAAGTGGGACAATGTTACTGATTATATTTCCTTATCTGCTCATACTAATGTCACATCACAATCAGTTATATTCTACTTATAGTGTTGAATCAATAAAGCAAGTATATATAATTCACGTGAAACACCACGCATTAACGTGCTGTTGTTGATCATATTAATTTGTATTGTTGAATTTGGCATCAGATAAGACTGTATTTATTTATTTGTATGTATATTAGAAAAGTTGCATTAACGGACGGATCAACTTAGCTGAGATTTAAGTTAAATATTTTTCGGTTGTTGGTATTCAAAGATGACTCAATCGGGATTTTTGTTGGCTGCAATTGTCTAGGGATATCTAGCCACATGCATGTTTTAGTAAAATGACCAGCAGAATGAAATTTCTACCTTAAAATTCACGCTGAGCTGCTTAAAAACACCAAAAAATTTATTAACTTCCCAGTACTACTGTGTACAAATATGACCCAGAATTTTGTTTTAATTTTTTAAACTTTTATTTATTCTTCAAAATCAATTTCATCCCCTTCAAAATAATCCCCTTCGGCTCCAATGCGTGGCACGCCTCGAAATAATCCCCTTCGGCTCCAATGCGAGGCACGCCTCGTGTCTGGCCCGCCCCGTGTCTGGCCCGCCCCGTGTCTGGCACGCCCCGTGTCTGGCACGCACCGTGTCTGGCACGCACCGTGTCTGGCACGCCTCGTGTCTGGCACGCCCCGTGTCTGGCACGCCCCGTGCCTGGCACGCCCCGTGTCTGGCACGCCCCGTGTCTGACGCCCCGTGTCTGGCACGTCCCGTGTCTGGCACGCCCCGTGTCTGGCACGCCACGTGTTTGGCACGCCCCGTGTCTGGCACGTCCCGTGTCTGGCACGCCCCGTGTCTGGCACGCCCCGTGTCTGGCACGCCCCGTGTCTGTCACGCCCCGTGTCTGGCACGTGTCTGTCACGCCCAGTGTCTGGCACGTGTCTGGCACGCTTCGTGTCTGGCACGCTTCGTGTCTGGCACGCCCCGTGTCTGTCACGCCCAGTGTCTGGCACTCCACGTGCCTGGCAAGCCACGTGTCTGGCACGCCTCGTGTCTGGCACGCCTCGTGTCTGGTACGCCACGTGTCTGGCACGCTTTGTGTCTGGCGGGCCCCGTGTCTGGCGCGCCCCGTATCTGGCACGCCCCGTGTCTGCCCCGTGTCTGCAACGTGTCTGGCACGCCTCGTGTCTGGCACGCCACGTGTCTGGCACGCCCCGTGTCTGGCACGCCCCGTGTCTGGCACGTCCAGTGTCTGCCACGTGTCTGGCACGCCACGTGTATGTCACGCCACGTGTTTGGCACGCCTCGTGTCTGGCA